>WOXC01009895.1:332500-629892 GCA_011680675.1 Gymnobelideus leadbeateri
GTTTTTATTAGTTACAATGAGACTGAACTCATTGACTCATAGCAACAACATTAAATCCTTTCCCCTTCCCCAATCCTGTCCTAGTTTTGTTCTGCCAGGAGAAAGACAAGGACAAGGTGGTTATGAAGAATGACCCATACAAGGCTTTTTAGCTTTGTCCTAAAGGGCTCTGTAAAGGATGAGTCAAAGGTAGAAAACTCAGAAGAGGTCTACAGTTACATAATACATGTGGGGAGGATTGGGAGGGCCATTTGGGAGACTGCCTCCCTAGGTCACTTGGTGTCTACACAGCTACTACCGGGAAATGACTAGAAATAAAAGGGACACTATAAAGCATGGAACTATGGTCACTGGCATTTATTTCATAAACATGAATAGTCGTTGGCCCCCTTACTTCAGGGTATAATCCCCCTTCCCACCCTGATTCATGCTACCAAGCAAGTGTTTTTGGTCCCATATTCCCACAAAGTTCTTCAATCCTCTGTAGAGTTCTTCATGGAATCACAGATAAGAGCTCAGACACCACTGTTAGGGTTGGGCACTACTCCACTTTGCCCTTCCCTTCATTCATTTGTAAAGCAGACAACTCAACCTTCCCTTTCCTTCATTGATTTGTAAAGCAGAGAACTCCACCTTCCTCTCCCTTCATTGCTCGGTAAACAGGCAGGGACCCCACCCCTTGCTTTCCCTTGATTGATCTGTGGGCAGGAGTCCCAGCCTAGGGTTTCTCGCTGATGCGAAATTCAAATGTATACTGACCAATCACTGATTGTAGTTTCAAATTACACTGACCAATCACTGTAGTTTCAGCTTACATCACTGAAATTTCAGCTTACATAACCTGGCTATGGAACCTCTATAAAACCTGCACAATGTCTGTGCCAAAGAACTGTCTGATTTGGGTGACCATGTACCCCGAGAGTCCCACAGTAATAAAATCCACTTTTTAAACTTAATCTCGGGGATCTTCTGTCTTGTTTTTATTGGGGTACAACATTAGCAGTCTGGAATTCACGCCCTGAATTCATGGGATGGTGTCCTTTTTAATAGGGAATCAATGAAATTTTTCACTGGAAGACCTTTTGAGGAGCCAGTCTCTTGGGATGAGATGCTGGCAATCATCCCATGGGACTATGAGATATTTCCCATTAATAGGCTTGATATCCCTTATCAATATTCCTGAGTACTTAAAACCTCTTAAACTTTGGGGAAATGACTTACTTATTCTTACAAGAAATTTTGCAACTTGATCCCCAGTACTGACAGTTCAGAGATAATGTAATGACGTGACAACATCACAAGGCATTTACTAGTCAGAGGGATTTACTGTTAGAAGGGGCATCCAATGATAATAAAAATTTCTATCAGGTCTGTGTCTGAAAACTGTAGACTGGCCTCCATGAAGCAAACTGAAACAAAATTTTCTCAGCTCTGTTTTGATCCTAGGCCAGAAAATAATTTGGAACATCCAATTTATAACTCATAATTCCACATCACCTAAGAGATCTAAGAACCAGACCATGATGTCACATGTGGGAAAATTTCCCTTTCAGGCAGAAAATAACAAAATAAGAGAATCAATCCAGATGGTCCTGTCATTGTACTCCTGGTCCCCAACTCTAAATCTCATCAATAAGCTATACTCACCAGGAACTGGCCTGACACACTGGTGGTGCTAGGCAGTGCACCATACAGGGGCATTTGGTATTTACACTTTGCATGATGGACTGCTGATATGTGAGCAGAAGTACTTTTACCTGGATCAAAGTGAGCACAGAAGTAAATTTACAGATCCAAGACACTATACTTCACACTATAATTTTCAGCGCTTACCATTTATAGTAGGTATAGTTGTTACTGTGCTAGCATTAATAACACCAATTATCAGTACTGTTTTATAAATGTAACACAATACATGGTAATGCAGTATCAGGAACATGTATCTTACCCCCACTCCTCCTCCATTCGAATGTCAGCTCCATAAAGGAAGGGATCCTTCCATTCTTTGTGTTTATGTTTCCAGCATAATACATTTCAGAGCAAAAATAAAGTATAATACTTAACAATCATATAAATAAGATGACGGCATGAGATTTTACAAAGAAACAATAAATCTCAGTGGAAAGGCACAGGTTAAGATTAGCAGAGTGGGTCAATATTTCTAAGGTTACAAAGACTGCATTTTTTTTTTACCCTTTTAATTTTCAGACAGGGAAGGTTATCAGCCCAAGCACTTTGCCCCTCTGTTATAATCTTAACCTCTAGTCTTTAAAATGGAATTTATGGATCCAAGGCTGAAGGCCTTTGCTACCTAACAAGGTCTTTTGCCTGCAAGTTTCCGGGCTTCCAATCTCCCACCTTCAATGGCTTCAAGTGAAGATTCTAGTCCTTAATAAACAGTATCAATGTCTAATAGGAATTTAAAAAAAAAAACCATAATTATACATAAAAATATAAAGGTAGTCAGTTCTTTTATTGTTTTACCTGATTTCTCAACATTAGGTAATAACAGATGAGGCAGTAAGGGAATTTAAAGTTTGCAAAATAACCACATTTTTTATTGAAGCATAAGGATGATACAGGGCAGCCAGGTGACACAGTGAATGAAGCACTGGTCCTGGAGTCAGAAAGACTCATCTTTGTGAGTTCAAATCTGGTCTCAGACTCTTACTAGCTGTGTGACCCTGAGCAAGTCACTTAAACCCTGTATGCCTCAGTTTCCTCATCTGTAAAATGAGCTGGGGAAAGAAATGGTAAACCACTCCAATATCTCTGCCAAGAAAACCCCAAAAGGAGTCATAAGAAGTCAGACACAACTTCAACAACAACAAAACAAGGAAAATAATTTTTACAACCGAAGTATCCCCTAATTGTCAAGCTATTAACCAAAGATTCCTTAATTCCCCTCTCTGGTCTTGGACTTGTCCTTATGGCAGCAACCCACATGAACAAATAAAGGGATAACAATTTGCATTGCAGTGCCTGGAACCTTTGAATGGATGTTTTGATCACATAAATGTCATAAATGTTACACAGTTAAAATAACGACGGAATAATGCTTCAAACTTCAAAAGCACCAAGTTCATTTCTGCTTTCCCAGACCCTCTGACCTGGAGAAGGTAATGTTGTGTAATTACCATACAAATTGCTAGTATAGCAAATAATGTATAAGCATTCTAAATCAAGCATCCCAAATAAAGCCAAATGACAAAAAATAGATTTAAATTTGAAAACACTTTCAATGACTAATTAAGTTATATTGCTTTATTTTTCCTAATGGGTCTTGTGAGAGCAAGTATATCTTCAGGTTGACCAAAGTGTATGTGTCTTTACACACACACACACACACACACACACACACACACACACACACACCTCCTCATTGAGAAGGGCACATGGTTTGTATATCAGTGCACAGTACAGTTTTACTAGAACATGGCCAAATAAACATTAAATATAAATAGAACATATTTCTATCCAGTGTTTAATGTGGATTTCTATTCTACATGAATAGAAATCAAAATGTAGTCACAATATACAAATACAGACTCCAGAAATGTCTACCAAATTAATGGGAACCTTAATAGTTTTACTGCATATACATTCCTGTAGTATTATTCTCACATTTAGATAGAAAATTGAAGTCTATATTTGATACCCCAGTTATATGCTAGATAAACAATTTTCACATTATAGACCAATTTATAAACTTCTAAAATAAACATAACCTACTACATGAAATTTAAGATTTTTGTCTTGAATACTTCTGAAGATCCAGGTTTGTCATAGCTAAAAAAAAAAAAGGGGGGGGGGTGGCTAGGTGGCACAGTGAGTAAGAGCGCCAGCCCAGGCGTTGGGATGACCCGGGATTGGTCCCGGCCTCAGAGAATGAGCACCCACACATAAATAATGACTGGCCGTGTAACCTTGAGCAAGTTACTTAACCCCAACTGCTTAAAAAAAAACCAAAAAAAAACCAAAAACCTGACAACAAAGACAAGCTAGAGCTTGCAAGGTCTTGGTGAGGAAATTTCATCATATACAATTTGGAGAGCATATAAAATGGAGCCACTTTTCACAAGTCTGAGCTAGCACCGAATGACCAATACTTTGTATGACAGGAAGTGAAAGGACCCAGTTATCTTAGCTTTTCTGTTCTAGGAGAAAGGGTTCCAATAAGCCCATATTTAAGTATGGAATTATATAGAGTCCATTTTGCCTTTTGTAATATATGTATATTATATATCCTTAATATATGGTATATACTATACAATATATATTAATTTGAGCTTTCATCAATAAGCTCAGATGAAAATTCACAAAAACATTCTTACAGAGGCTGTTTGTTCCTGTTTTTCCTTTCAAAGTCACTTGTTCCACAATTTAACATTATATTTTAAGCATCTCAAACCACAATATTCAAGATTTTTTTCTGTCCCTCCCCCCACCAACCACATGTACAAACTTTTTCCAAACCCCTATGTATTGCAGCCAAAAGGAAGGAGTTATCTTAAAAGCTTCTGGTTCCGGTAAGAAATCATCTTGGCATCTTCCTTGTCCCCAAAGTTTTCCCAGAAAGCCCTGCATGAACTCCGGATCCAGACTACCTGTCTGCTGACCTCTATCTTCATTCCAAGGTCTTCTTCAGTGTTCTAGAGGATATTCCCTGACCAGACCTCCTTTGAAATGACAGTTCCTGACTCCTGTCCTTCTTTGAGGGGCACAATATGACTACCCACCTTGAGGTAGGGCCTTAAACAGGACAATCACCTGCCTCAAGGAACCTCTCTCCAGCCACCGTCTGACTCACTGTAACCGGAATGGCAAGCACATTCTGTCTCCTTTAAACTCTCCTCATCCCAGTGCTTCTGCACCCTTGGTCACACAGACCCCACTACCTATCCATCCCCTCACTGTCTGTTCTCTTGCTCTCGTTCTCCTTAACTCTGTCTCCCAAATGTCACACTCTAAAGCTACTCACCCCTTTCCACTGTGCTGGAAAGCATCCTCAATCATTAATAAACTTGCTTTCACAGTAACCTTCTGCATTTTGCTTTTTCATTCCTTCCATTTTCTGGCCATCACTGAGACCTGGTTCCCTCCTGAAGACACTGCATCCCTGGCAACCTTTTTCAGAAATGGCTGCAGTCACTCACTCCGCACCCATTCATTTGTGCTGATCAGAAGTTGTACTATTCCTTGTTCCTCACGGTTGTTCGCAGACTCCTCTTCTACCACCCTCACTCAGTAACCTCTCCTCCAGCTTCTAAGTGACCTATTCAGATGCTTCCCTGCCACAGGGGAGTGGCTGGTGTGAATTAGTGATTGGGGATTGGCCTTCTCTTGTTGCTAGTTCATTGGCCTGTAACCTCATCAAGGTTCTTATTGTCTTAGATCAAGGTGACAACTTTATTTCTTACATATATTTGCTATTTTTAAGAGGTTTGAGAGGTGCTGAGGATTGGAGAATTCTGTTTTATCTTACATGCTTTTGGATTAACTTTGGTTAGCTGGGTCTTCCACAATGATTTGTTTTTAAAAAGTGTTTTTGCTGCCTTTTGTTTTTGTTTTTTTTTTTATCTCACAGTGATTTCTAAATGTATTCCTTCCCTTCCCCTCACCTTGTGAGCTTTCTCTTTGTAATGAAAAAAAGTTTAGCCCGACCAGCTCTATCTGAAAGCATATATAGCATATACCCAGTCTTCTTCCACCTCTCCAGTGAAAGGAGGGAGGTACATTTCTCCAAGGCCATCATAATTGACCGACTGGTCATTATAATTACACAGCACTCAGTTTCATTTTGTTATTCTTTTTTTGGTGACTGTTGAAATAAATGTGTACATTTTTCTTGGTTCTGCAGCAATGTGAACTATGACAACTTGAAAAAACTATTCAACAACGAATAAGATAAAACAATATATTAACCCCAATTGCCCTCCAAAAAGCAAAAAAAAAAAAAGATAAAACAATATATCCATTCCAAAGTTTTTACTACAACCCTCTACCTATGCATCAGAACAGGTGCTGGCCCAAGGCTAGGCACTGTACAAAGGCAATAGGAGGACTATTTTCTCTACATTGGGAGGCAACAGCTTTTATTCCTACCTGACTTTTCTCTCCTTTCTGGAAGCCTTTTGATCTTTGAAATTTGCTTGGATAGATTGTGATCTTAATAAAGGCAGACACTTTGTCTTATTGTGTTTTTGTCAGTGTTTTAGCTAAGGACCCATACAGGCCTTGTACAGAATATGCTTGTTAAACTTTTTTTTTTAATTTTGTTAAACTTGAATACCATGAAAAAGATAGTTTTTAAAAGTAGACAGATCTGGAGATCCAAAACTGGCCGTTAGTTTGGTTTTTTTTTCCCCCCAAACTCAAGATGGTTAGAAGAATGTAGTAAATAGGACAAATCAATACATTAAGCATTCTCCTCCACCTGAAACGACCTGGTGTTGAAGCTGGTTTAAACTTTAACAACTAATTCAAACACACCTTATAGTCACTTAATACCCTGAAACTCAGGGCAAGTTATTCTCATTTTGAGTTTCAGGGTATTAAGTGACTATAAGGTGTGACAAAAGGAGGGAACAACAAGCTATGTTCACTAGATAATTCAGCTAGACTTCTCTGTGCCCATAGATCTTTAATCTCTCAGTGTTGTCTACTGCGGCCTACTGTATATTGGTATTTAAAACAAATCACAGCAGAGGACAGAGATGTGTACAGGTGAAAGTTGAGGTTTATAGTATGGGTACTCTATTACAGATCTGTTAAACCCCCAAATTCACAAGATAAGGAGGCCTGAAACTATAGTACTAAATGGCTCTGGTTGCCAAATAGGATGTGTTCATCTCAACTGCACCCTCCCATAGGTTTAAAATTAGCATGTATAGATAAGATGGTCTGCCTATCTGATCCTCATTTGGCGATCTATAAAGAAGCCAAGGAATCTTTAAGAATATAGCCTTGTGTATTGTAAATAGGTATCTAGTGGTTTCCCATTCAAGTCTCTACTTTTCACAAAATTAGCATTAAACACACACAACACAGCCTATCTGTGAGTGTGTGTATGTGTGTGTGTATCTATCATCTTCAAACACACAAAAACACACTGTTCTTTGCTCATTCAAATGACAGGACATTCCAAAGACTGAGATTCAAACTGAGATCTTCTGACTAAATACAAGTTCTTTCTACTCTACCACAGGGCTTAACTTTGACTTGTCTACCCTATTGTGATCTGACTCAGATTTCATATCTGATTGCTTTTCCTAACCTTGGCTTTAGACTCAGACCCTGGCTTTGGATATCTTTGATTCTACTCTGTTGGCAACATGTCAGTTCTCAGCTTTGATCTTGAATTTTCTGAACCACTCCTTTCCTTCCAAGAGTGTCTTTAAATACTGTTGTCTTTAGTAGTGATCCTTTTCACTATGTCCCTTCATTGTTATCTGACATCTCAGAATAGACCTTAACTGCTTCCCTGTGTGGGGTCCTCGTCTTTCCTGAAACCATCTGCTTCAGTACTGTTTTCAGTTCCCCTCTAGTCTCACCCCATCCCAACTGAACAGAAGATTGACCCTTTATCTAAGCTAGAAATAGTTGCCTGGAATAGACGACTTGCTTCCTGAGTTAGAACGTGGGTTTAAATTTTGAAATAGGAGAAATTCAATAGGAAGAAAATGGCTTGGCTTGCAAAAAAGAAAGAGAAATTTTATTTTAACACAAAAATTTCCAATTAAAAGATCAACATCACAGAGAATCATTGTTCTTAATCTTAGATTTCTGCCATATTTACCACTTCAATTTCCTCAGGATGGAGCAGTTTCAAGTAATAGCGTGCTATGGTGTAAAGAGCACTGCCCTTGGAATCAGGGGTCAAGTGCAGACTCGGACACTTAGTTGTGTGACCATGGACAAGTTACTTTACTTTTAAGAGTCTTTGTTTTCTCATTTGTAAACTGGGGATAATACTTGTACTTTACATGGTCATTGTGAGGTAAATGACTTGTAAACATTAAAGCTCTCTCTAAAAAATAGTTAGCTTCTTGATAAAATGCAACCCCAAGAAATAATTAAACTTTGTATTTCTTCCAGAACCTAGCAGAATATAGCAGTTGCTTAATATACAGTGAATGAACTAAAGTAAAGGGAAAATGGAGAAAAAATTAATTTGGATGCTTTCACAAAAATTATTTGAATTCAAGTTTTGAATCATAAAAAACAAAAACAAAACTGCAGTGACAGAGCCATTAAAATACTATTACACCTAACTCATATTTACATTAAAGCTTTCATTAAGTACTATCCTTTGTACAGCTAGCTAAGATAGCACACTATCCTTATTTTTATAGATGAAGAGAACGAAGCCAAGAAGTAAAGTGACTTATATCACTAATGGGAACTCAAATTTGGGTTCATAAGATCTAGACTTGACAGAGATCTTAGAGGTCACCTTGCCTATCACCTGATCAAGAACTGGACACTGAAGTCTATGGAGCAGAAATGTTTGGATCAGTGTTAAAAAGGTATTAAGTAGCAGAGCCAGCATTTGAGCCTGGGTCTTTTCAACCCAGGTCTTGCTACCCCGACACACTGTCTCCCTCCCTGCACTGCCCTACAAGTTTAAGACTCAAAGAAAACCAGGGTGGACCTCTGTAAATCAAAGTAGGCATAATTTGGTTTTGTGGCCATTCTAGTACTAATTTAGATTTTCATAGGAATATGTTCGAAGTTATGGAGGGAAAACCGATTATATTTTCTGCAATTGGATGCTTAAGAAATGGGGAAGACATTGCTAGAAAAGGATCTATAAACCCAGGCAAGGTCAATGCAAACCTCATGAGACAGACCAGTGCTTAGGGGTGGAAGAATTTTAAAAATCTATTTTCAAGGCTATAATTAATCAATGACATTGGTTCAGAAAGATTACTGAGGAAGCCAAAGGCACAAAATGACTAAACTGTAAGTTTATTTATCTGGTACTTGTAAAGTCCAAACCATTACATTCATTTGATAAAAGCTGGTAAATAAGATGAATATTAGCAGTAGCTCTAAACCAGCATTCAACTTAAGTATTGCATAGTGGATGGAGCACTGGATTTAGAGTTGGGGTGCCTAGCTCCAAATTCTACCTCCGTCACTTATTAGCTGTGTGGCCCTGGATAAACTACTCAACCTCTCTGTACCTGTTTCCTCATCTGCAAAATGCAGGGGTTTAGACTCAAGGGCCTCTAAGGTCCTTTTCAGCTCTAAATCTACAATCCTACAGAATCTTTAATCTAGATGTGATTAGCCTTGTTGATCACTATGTAAAAGTCCTTGTGATATTAATATATTGCATATGTATAGAGAATATATATACACAATGAATATATATGTATATCTATCTATATCTATACACACACACAGATCCTCACAAGTAGCTAAATATATACAACTACAGCTATTCAGGAGTTTAGTAATAAAAGTTAAACTGTTAGGATACTCTTTAATATATGTCCTTTACAGGGGCTCATGAAATGTATAATGCCAGATTCAAACTGCATCAGTGTGTGACAGGATTCAGAACAGGAATGGATCTTGGGTATCAGCTCTAGTCCAACCATCTTATTTACAAATCGAAAATTTAGAGACAAAAAGGCTAAGATTCAAATCTAGGTCTCCTGCCAAATACAGCCAGGACTCTTCCTCCAATTCATTGTATGACACTGCTTCTGGTCATTTTACTAACTCATCTTGTGTGCTTTACACATTGGCATTTCTCATGGTAAGGAAGAATAAATCTTAACTCTCTTGTGTGAGCCATGTGAAAGAATATGCTAGGGTATTAAAGAGCCTTTTTTTTTCTCTTCAAAGAGCTTTCTAGCTTCTTTATCTCTTGCAAAGATAAGTCCCACTTTTTAATGACCATATGCTACAAGAAGACTTTGCCAGAATTCTTGGGGTCACATCTCCTTAACTCCTTTATGGTCTGAAGTAGATACAAAGTAATTTCAGGTAGATCATCCCTAACAACTTAGGGAAACCAGGAAATGCCACAAATAAAGGGTTGCATTTGAATTGTTTGGAAGAAAATTAAGGGTTTTGAGAGAAGCTGAGAAGGGAATGCATTCCAACGTGAGGGGTGTCTTGTGAAGAGGCCTGGAGGTGGGTGACCCAGTGTGATTTGTGGGTAAGGTAGGTGGGAGCCAGATTTGAAGGGTTTTAATTGCTAAGCTGAAAAGTTTTTATTTTATTTGAGAGGTAGTTGGAAAATTATTAAAATTTTTGAATTGGTGGGTATAGTGGTCACATGGCAAGATCTGAGTTTTAAGAATATTCACTCAACATTTATTAAAATCATACTGTGCTGAGCAGAGGAATATCGGTCTGATGGTTATGTGGGAGATAGTGAACATTATGCCAAACTACCTCTTTCTATCACAAAGATGAGGAAATTCCAATGAGCAACCCGGTTTGCACAACTTACTGCTTAGTACTGGTAGATCTCAAGGCTTCTGGCCTCTCCAGGGGTGAGGGACATGTGGCCTTGAGGCCACCTGTGGGCTTCTAGGTCCTTGGGTATGGCCTTTTGACTGAGCCCAAGTTTTACAGAACAAATCCTTTTATCAAGGGGATTTGTGGCCTCGAGGCCACAGGTTCCCACCCCTGGTCTATACCCTAAAACCTTCAGCTAGCTGAAGGAACCTAAACCCAAGTTGGTGAAAACCTCTAAGGCAGTTGCACCTTTGTTAAGGAAAGTCCTTAAAGATTCCAATCCAATCTGTTTTTCCCAATTTAAAACGTTCTGAGGAGAGGCCCAAGCACTGCTTTCTCCTTAGGGATCCCTCTGGAATAGTCCATGGGTGGGTGATTAATGTAGCCTTCCTTGATCCTGACCTAATAATAATTCTGAGCATATACATAGCCCCTTAAAGTTTACAAAGCATCCTATTATCTCATTTTATCCTCACAACAACTTTGGGAGATAGGTGCTATTACTATTCCCATTTTTACAGATGGGGAACATATGGGAGACAGAGGTTAAGTGACTTGATCGGTATCACACAGCTAGTAATTGCTGAATATGAACTCAGGTTGTCCTGAATCCAGGTCCAGAGCTCTGTCTCCTAGTTACCCATGGTAACAGGACACATCCCATAAAATGCAGACAACAGAAAAAGTGGCTCAATCTCTTTACTGATCTATGCTGGAAAATAAGGCACCAGGCCCATCTGAAAGAATATAAATCCGGTGTAAGCCAGTCTCAGACAACATGTATTTCCTATTTACCTTTCATTAATCACATTAAATTACCTAAAAATACCTCAGCTAGCCCCAAGTGAGGGGGAGGAAATTGAAATGGGGAGGGCATGGGATGTTAGTGAAAGGGAACTAGAAGGGAAAGGCTATATAGTTAAGACCCAAAGTTTTGAGCCTTTATTTTGCAACCAGATAGCAACTGCAGGCAACTAATACCCACAAACTACTACACCCTCCATTCTCACCTGTCACAACAAACTCCTTTTCTGACAACTGTCTTTTTTGCTTTATAACCCCCAGTACACCTTGTACCTTCACAGTCATATCAGACTCCTTGTATGTGTTTATAGTCACATAAGTTATAAACTGAATGATTTCCAACTATTTAAGCAAGAGAAACTGGGCATGTAAGAGGTCATAGTTACTTAACAAACCCTTTTTTTTAAAGAAAAAATATATAATGAAGAATAAGAAAATTCAGTTTACTCATTGCAATGCTATTCTGAGCCAGTCCTTGCCATTAAATAAATAACAAAAGTCAAAGGGGACCATTATTGGTTCTGACAAAGAGCTAAGTGTTACCTTTTCAGCTTAGAAAAAAAAATAATGCCAAATAATCACACGTGGACCTTTGTCATACCTCCTCCCTTTTCCCTAGTTATAATTCATCATTATCAGGGAACTTGGTGTTAAGGTTAGTCTCTGTAGAAGCCCAAAATTAATGGAGTTTCATTTTTTCCCTCCAACTAATAGCAAAAAATCGAGACAGATGCAAACACATATGATGAATCTACTACAAAAGCTAGTGTTATTAAAAAGTTGCAGACTTTATTTTTAAAAGGGAAGCCAACAGCAACATACAAATATTAGTTGTTTTAATAGTTCCTTTATAGTCTGAATAAATTAAGGTATTTTTTTGCCATAAATTTTATTTTTGTTTGGCAGTCTTGCTATATATAGTGTAATCGGACATCTAATGCTACATCCCTCTTTCCCCACTGCACTGTTGTGAATTCAATTACCACAAACAGGGAGAATATTGCATGTGCAATAACAAGACTATGGGGCAGCAAGGAAGGTTTCTAAGCCATATCTGACACTTGACCATGGTCAAGTCACTTAATCTTGCTGAGCCTCTGTTTCCTCCCCTGTAAAAACAGGGACAATGTTGGGCAGATCAAATGAGAATGTATACAAAAGGACATGGTCATTATACAAATTTACTTTGGTGGTTCACTTATGAGTTGACCAGAGCACTGATAGGAAGAGTCAGGTCTCTTATACCAAACCAAGACCACATTCAAATTCATCTGCTCTTCCTTCAGAAATTAATAAAAAATACAACAATATTTTAGTTTGCCTTCATTAGGCCTTGAGGTGAATTCTTTTTTTTATTAAATTTCAAAACTAGATAAAATCACTCCTATATCTGGCAAGGCAGAATGCAACAGAAAAAAGTGGTTCTAAGCCACCTGCTATACTTACATGAGACTAAAACAAAAAACAAAAAACAAGATGCTGGGGTGGGTAGGTGGTGCAGTGAATAGAGCACCAGCCCTGGAGTCAGGAAGACGTGAGTTCAAATCTGGCCTCAGACATTTAGCACTTACTAGCTGTGTGACCTTGGGCAAGTCACTTAACCCCAACTGCCCTGCCTTCCCCCCTCCAAAAAAAATGTTAAAAGCAGAATGCTTTTTATCTGGGGGATCTGGATAAGAAAGACAATAGAAATCAATCATATCTGAGAAAGAATCCAAGTAAATGTACACCAATAAAGTAGTCTGAATGATATCAGTGTGTCAATCTCTGAAGCATGTTACAGGACCAGCTTGTATGGACACAGACAGACAGACAAGGGCACTGTTGGCATAGGGAGGCTCCTCCTACTCACCAGTTGCCTGACAGATGAGGTGAAAGATCCCATGGGCGTTAACATGCTGTGACTGGTCACTTAGGAAAGGCGGCAACAACGTGACCGCTGGGCTTTCTGTGCCAGAGCCCACATCAAACTGGGTGCTGGTGGATGAAGGTGAGCCAGTCCCCACACAGGACAAAAAGGAGGTACCAGTAGGAGGGAAAGGTATAGGAGATGAGGCTGTGACAGAAGAGGACAGAAAAGAAAAAGGCACACTGAGGAAAAAGTTGTAAGAAATGTATCACATGCCAAAGAAATATGAAGAAAATCATAATCAGGAAATGAATATGGGGATGATTAAGAAAACAGCACTAGACTCAGTCCTTGCCTCCACTATCCCACCCTCACACACTGAGACGGTGAGAGGGAAAGCCCTTTAGAAACCATCCCCCAACTCTCCTGCCTCTGGCCCACGGGGGCAAAGTGCCTAATGGAGATTCTGCTGCAAGAAGTTTCACCCAAACAAAGGATAGAACAGTTTATTATTTATTCTGTCACTTCTTATACATAAACAATTCAAAATAAAAAAATAAAAAATGAATCTTATAAAATATACACTGTTCACACTCAGAGGATCCAAATTAGATTAAATTGGAAAATGAGTTCAAATGTGCAAACGTGCACACACACACACACACACACACACACACACACAGAGCAGGATTTTATTGCTCCTTGCTATGAAAAATGACTATTTCTGAAAGATATTTACAAAAAAGAGAAAGTGTAAAGCAAAAAATGATTAAAACACTATTGAACAATAAAACCTGTACAAAGAGCTGGGGTGAAATAGTTTTGGAATGAATTAATAGTTCTGTTCACAGGTATTTTTTATTGGACAGTTCAGCCACTCAGTTTCATTGGTCAATTCCCAACTTGTTTTCAGGTAGGGAAGGGACTGACTGACAAGTCACCTAAAAAATCTAGGGTGGGTGAGATTTAAGTAAAAAGAAACTTTTCCACTCAAAACCCCTTATTTTCTTTCTTTCTTTTCTGTTTCATTGTTTCAGTCATCTGATGGCTCCGGTCTCTATCATGAATCCTCAGCATCAATCCTCCAGCTTCACTTCCACAGTGCTGGCCGTCCCTAATCTGTCAGCAAAACTTGGGAACAGAGGCTGGGCTGGAACATTCTTTTCACTCTTGCTCAAAATCCACATATGTGACAGTCTTCTGAATCTGTCAATTTGTTTTTGTTGAAAAACATTTTTAAATGAAGAAAACCTTTCTTAGAACCATGTTCCCCTCATAAAAAGAAAGAAAAAATTACTTTTGCTCAAGAGGCTTTCTGTGCTAAGTGTCTAAAAGCAAAATTAAAACACAATAGAGATTTTTTAGTAAGCGAGTTTCCCTGAGACTCTTATGCAAACCAAACCAGATTTTACCCCAGATTTGATCCACAATAAAATCTAGGAGATTCAGCAGCATCTAAAAATTAAATTACTAGCTATGTGACTACTGTCAACTTATTTAATCTCCCTGAGCCTCCACTTCCTCATCTATAAAATAGAGATAATATTGTTATGAGGATCAAATGAGAGACTGTATAGAACTAAATTCAAACACTATGTAACTAATTTAAGATGACCTGACATACTAACAAATAAAACTAAAACATAAGGAACACAATCAGTGAAAGCAAAGTTAAGTCCCAAATTGGACAATAACCTATAATTTACCAATCTGATAAACTAAAATTTCATTTCCAATCTGGAATTAAATTATTTCTTTTTAAAAGGCTGCTACAATGAGGGGAAGCTGAAGGTAAATCTCTTCTCATGTAGACTGAAGTAAAGTCAATCTTTTTGTTTCTTTCCCTTTGCTAGGAAAATACTGAAATAAATCAGTAACACACTCTATCGCTCTCCAAGATTATTTGATTTGACAATGACCATTTTCCTAAAAAGGAAAAGAGGGAGAAAGGAAGAGAGTTGGGGAGGGGGGCAAGGGAAAGGGGAGAAAGGGGAGAGAGAGATGGATGGATGAGATGAGAGACCCAGTTAAATAGAAACATACAGAAAAATGGTTTTCTGAAGAATATGCATTCTGCCCTAGGAACTAGGGTTTAGATGAAATTGAATCACTGTGTCTAGTGGAAAGCCCTCTGGCACAGGAACTGTCACAACCCAGACTTCTGTGCCGTGAAAAACCACAGCTACCTTCCTTACAGAAAGAAGAATCTCTCCTTCAGTCACCATCGGCATCTGAGTCAGCATATTTCAGGTCACACTTAACATCAAAGGGCTTGTCTTTGATAGGAAGATCATCGATTTTCTGAGAATCCTCTCTGTCTGTCTGCATTTTGCTCGTCAGGGTGTCTTGTTCGGTCTCGTAGCCTGTATCCAAGGCCAGTTTAGGTTGCTCTCCATTTTGGTGTGAAAAGCTCCCTTGCTCCACCAAAGTTTCTTTCACACTTTGCTCACAATCAGAAAAATCAGACTTGGTTTTTTTCCTACCCAGTAACATAACCGAACGGAATTTTAAACACGGTTCTGGAAGGTAGCCCTTATAGCAGTTGTAGGAGAAAAGACAAAGAAACAGAACAAAAAAAAATAAAAAGAGAAACATTAAAAAGCGATTATCATTTGACTTTAGGTACAGGCTCTTCTCTGAATGAACTTCAGGGACAGACTGGATGATGATTTTGGGTTCAGAGACTGTGCTTGTTAAGACGGGGCTGAGAGGTTGGGTTACTAAACTTGAAGTCGTCACCCACATAACTGACATGGCTGAAGTCTGAGCGGTAGGCCCTTTCGTTGTCATGCCTGACATTTTTGGGGCAATCCCTTTACCTTCTGTTTGTGCTGCTGTCAAGGTAGGGCTCACAGTAGTAGTGTGGGAGATCTTTTTCACCTCCAAAACATGCTTAGCAATCACTTGGGAGAATTTCTTATTCTTCACCTTTTCTTCAGATAAACACTGATAAACCCCACTGTCCCCTTCTGATAAGTTGAATATGAGCAAGGCCTTCCCCACAAGGCGGTACTTAGGGCTCTCCACCTTCAGCACACCATTCTGGAACTTCCAAATGACTTGGGCCAAGTTGGACTTTTGAGAGCACTTTAGCTCTGCTGTGCCTCCAAAATGTAGCAGGTAATTTTCTTTTACTTTTTCATCTTTATCTGGAAAATCAAAATTAATATGTAGAATATCAGTTTCTTAAGTTTTTAATATCCCATAATACACAAAATGACATTTTAAGTTACAATGGCTACATGGATTCTCCCGAATAACTAAGGAATTAATGTAACTTGGGAGTTTCCCACTGATGGACTTGTTCCCTGTTTGACTGGTTTGATGCTGAAATTTTTCTATTTTAAACTACTAAGAGCTCAGCTTATTTGATTAGTCAATCATGACATTCCTTTATTAAGCCAACTAGAGAGAAGTTCCCACCTGCTAAAGGGATTAAAGGACACAAACAAACTTGTTTACACATTTTAAAAACCTAATCTGGAATTAACTGGAATGGGAGTGTCAAAACCCATCCCTGACATATGCATGATAAGTCAAGGAAGAGCTGGGCCCTTGCTAACATTTACCAATACAGATACATAGGAACTCAAGGCAATCTAAGAAATAGTAACTCAAATTTCAAAAAAAATTTTTTCCCCAGGTAATAATTCAAGTATCAGGAAATGAATCAGTCAATAAATAGTTCTAATGGTTTTGTTGGTCAACATTTTGGGTCAGCAGAACATGCTTTTTTTTCAAAACTGCTTTTGATTCTTTCATAAAATAATAGCTTTAGAGCTGAAAAGTACCCTTAGAAATCATTTAGTCAAAACCTTCTCATGTTGTGATAAGACTTTTTTTCCCCATAAACCCCATAATATGTACCAATGGGGCAGATACATGTCAAAAGTAGGTGCCATACTTTAGGGCAGGAAACTTTCTTTTTACAAATTAATAAACCGTAAAGTATTTCATGCTTACACTATTTTTTAAAGTGACAGAAATAGGAGACATTTCTATTTGCAAGCCTTATTTATACATGCACTGCCTGGACAAACTGATGATAAAATAAATGAAAACAAATATATAAACAAACACTTCCAATTCATCATGAAACCAAAAACACCATTTTGCCAAAAAATGCTAATGCTGAAAAACTTACCAGTACAAGAGGATGCGTCGCCATTCATTTTTTGAATCAAACTGCTGAAAAGACAATCAGATTTGAAGTTATACACACATCACCTTAGGTGAAAACGTAGATATGCATATAATTCATCCTTATTGACAGTTTGGCATTTACCTGTTGTTGCCATGTTCTCTGAGAATATCAACACATGAGGCTTTTCGTGGATTCCATGCACAGTAGGGATCCCTGGCTAACACACAATCTACACAAGTGCTGTGTTTTTCACAGAAAGCAACAGGAGACTGAACCACACCAGAATTGGAACCAGCATAGATAAACCTTTTGCCCTGTAAATATGAAAGGAAAAGGAGCCTGATCATTTGGGAATATGCATATTACTTGATCATAAAAAATTGTTATAAACATTCATTTATCAACCACGATTCTAAAACACAGCAGCTCTTAATAAATGCTTGATGACTTAGAAGCACCCACTGAGGCAGTGCAATACAATGGAAAAGGTACTGGATCTGGAGCCAAAAAGCCTAAATTTGAGCCCCAGCTCTGTCAGTTAGTAGCTGGGTGACCTCTTGAGACCTCAGTCCTGTATTTGTCAAAGGGGCATAAAAATACTACAGTAAGTCACTATGATGATCAAATCAAATGAGATGTTTTGTAACCGTGAAATATCAGATCTACTTGTCCAGGCCTAACATCTTTTCTCACTTCCAGTCTCAAAACTCCAACTGCCTATTGGATAACTAGAACCAGATGATCTAATGTCTTGTAGCCATCTCAGTACGTCTCCTCAAGCCCTCCCTTCTTTCTACCTTACTAATGACTACTGGGAGCACCACCATCCTTCCAGTTACCCAGGCTTGCAACTAGGTGTCCGACTAGACATTTTCACCTCATCTCCATCCCCCACAGTGATAGCTTCTGTACGTGGCCCCTTCTCTCCTCCAACTCTGCCACCACGCCGGTACAGGCTCTCATCACCTCCTGCCTAGATTACTGCAGTTATCTGCTACTTGTCTCCCTGTGTTAAGTCTCTGTCAAATCAATCTTCCTAAAGCACAGATCTGATCATGTTACTTCCCTATTCAATAAACTCCGATAGTTCCCTATTGCCTTCAGTATCAAATATAAAGTCTTCTGTCTGGTTTTTAAAACCCTTCCTAACCTGGCCCTCTTACACTCCCCTCCACATATTCTAGAACCCAGTGACACTGGCCTCCTCCTGCCCTTACAAAAGACTCCATCTCTTGACTCTAGATATTTTAACTGGCTGTCTCGCATGCCTGGAGTTCTCTCCCTCCTTATCTCCATCTCCCGGCCTCCTTTAGGTCCCAGTTAAAATCTCATCCTTTACAAGAAGCTGTTCCTGATCCCCCTTAATGCTAGTGTCTTTTCTCTAAGATTATCTCTAAATTTTCTCTCTCTCTCTCTCTCTCTCTCTCTCTCTCTCTCTCTCTCTCTCTCTCTCACACACACACACACACACCTTGTTTGCACATAGTTGTCTGTATATAGTTTCCACTATTAGAATGTGAAGTGCTTAATAAATGCTTGTTGACATGATGAATTGGATGAATTGGATAAGAAACCCCTACTACCAACTGCTTAAAGGTCTTTAGTAAAAGGGGACCTACTACTTCTCAAGACAGTACACTCCACTTTAGGATAACTCCATCAGGAAGTTTTTCCTTCTATCTCTCTCTCTGCAACATCTACCCATCACTTCTAGCTGCGTCCTCTGAGCATCATCCTCTCTTATCTGCCCATGTTTGCTTCCATCTCCTGCTTGCCTCCCTCCCCTACACCTATGTGCCTCTTGTTTTTTATGCCACTGATATTTTCTGATATATTCCTTGCTCACTGAAGCCTCTATTGTTAACAAGGAGATGTACTTAAGCAAAACCAACCAACACAGTGACCAGAGTATACAACAATTCTGTATCTGTGACTCCCCTTCTATCAAAAGGGATGTATCTGTCTTTTAGAAAATCTAAATTGCTCAACTCCTCAAGCACCAGATCAATCGCTTTAGAACGATGGAACTGCTTTTTGTGCTTCCAGAATTTCATTGCTAAGAGCTTCTCACATTTCCTATGCTGATATCCTCTGAAGGATTTCAGGCCAAGGCATCTTTCCTATTCATTCTCTGAAGTTTTTGAAATCTGCCCTCCCTGAATCTAAGATGCATTTCAGATGACCGTCTGCCACATTCCACTAATTTTCTCTTACAGATTACAAGATGGAGTGGTTAGCATGGCCTGGATCACAGAATTCCCAGAGATAATTTGTATAATTTTGAACTCTGTTGCTCCTACCTTTTAGCTGCCCTTTAATGATGGTTACATCACTGAATTCAGAGCTTAAGAGGATGACAAAAACAAACAAACTTCTATTCTAAAATTCCCCTTGATTTACTTAGAAAATATCTGTACACATGAACTAGTTACTGTATTTCAGTGCAAAGTAGGTCATTCTTTTTTTTTAACCTTAAAAATTTTTTAAAAAATTATATTAAATTAAATTTTCAGTTAATTTCTTTCTTCCTCCCTCTCCTGCCTCTACCAACTGAGAAGGTAAGGAAAAAGAAAACCCATTACAAATATGTGTAGTTGTACAAAACATTCACACATTAGTCATATTTTTTAAAAAAGAAAGAAAAGACATACTTCAACTTGCATCCTGAGTCCATCCATTCTCTAGGGATGGATAGCATGTTACGTGTATAAATTTTTCTCCTGGATCTGCTCACTTCACTTTGTATCAGTTCATACAAACCTTCCCAGGTTTTTCTGAAACCCTTCCCTTCATCATATCTTAAAACATAATAGTGTTCCATCACACTCATATAACCATAACTTGTTTAACCATTCCCCAACTAAAGAACATCCCCTCAGTTTGCAATTCTTTGCCATCCCCAAAAAAGCTGCTATATTCTTTGTACATATGGGTTCTTTTTTTCTTTCTTTGATTATCTTTGGGGTGTAGGCGTTAGTAGAAGTATTACTGGTTCAAAGGGTATACACAGTTTAATAGCTTTGAGGGAGTAGTTAAAAATTTCTTTCCAGAATGATTAGACTAGTGACTACTCCTCCCCTTAGTAGTTGGGATAGGAAAGAAAACTATTGGAAAAAATTTAATTGTCCCTCATGGAGTCAGGTAAATAGAATAAAGGAATGATCTTCTTTCAGAACACTGAAGCTATCGTGGCATGCTTTAATCTCTAAAGCCTCTGAGCTTGGCTTTGCAGTTATCAGGATTTTGCTAGTATTCCAAGGTTTGGGGGATGCCATGACAATACCACACCATACACTCCCCCTTATTTCTCCGTGATTCAACTATAGTCCAGAACTTGCTGGAGGACACTTCAGTGGCTAGTGAACTATGATGGACATGGAGCTATGGTTTGGATTCAATCTCCTCAAGGTTCATGATTTGATTTAATTCCACAGGCACATGCTACACTCTACTCCCTGCTTGTTTGTTTCTTAAGTGTTTACCACTGGTCAGAAGGGGATGTGGGAAAGGCTATGAGAAAATCTGAATCCACTCCTGCTACGATCATTGCAAAAGCCAGCCAAAGCAGAATTGGAGACTGAGTCAACAGTATCAGTATCACATGCAAAGGGAAAGTATTTTCCCATAAAGTAAATAACAGTAATCAGACTTCTATTTCTCGGTAGAAACATAGTATTGCCTTGATTTTCACAAGGTTTACAAAGTAGATACAAACTATAGAAGACAGAGATTTACAAGGATTTTATAGATATTTTGGTTCTAATGAGGGAACTAGTTTTTATATAAATCACTAGAAATAAAATCTAACCTACAGTATGACTAAACCTGTGGTATAACACTGCTTTCAAAAGGAACCCAAGATTGCTTACTGCACTCCAAACCTTACTTCTTAGTATTAAAAATTTTTCACTTTAAAAGAAAATTTTAATAGAAACCTGTTTCACTTCTCCCCTTTTTTATATAAAGTACTCAAAATTCCAATAATTACTAATAATATAAAAACTTTAAAGCTAGAAACAACCATAACGCCTATCTAGACTAGAGATGTCAAACTTGTGGTACACTAGGTTACAAAACCCTTATGCGTGACTGGGAACCAGATTAAAATATAAGGGGGGAATGTTTAACAAAATAAATTAAAATATAACACAGACATGTTAATTTGTGGCTTTCTATGTCAATATGTCAATGTGCAGCTGCTGTTTATAGTTGAGTTTGATACCACTGATCTAGACCAGTCCTTCATTTTAAAACTCTTTCATTCCTCTCTAGGCTGGACTTCAGACTCATCTCCACAGGACTAGAAATTTCCTCATCCTGAAAGCTCGTGCTACCCCTGCAGTACATCTCACAATGGAAGTGTCCTCCTTCCCTTAGAATTCACTTTCTGACTGGCTATTTTCTCTCAGAAGCTCCAATCTAAAATGGAAGCATAGGCCAAAGATGCCTTCATTCTCTTCCAGAATGCAATATTGACTCCTCTCCACAGGACTTTCTCTATCATAACTCAAAACTGGGTACTTTGCCCCTTTGCCCCTCCTCTTTTCAGCTCCTTTCTATGTCTTACCCCACTAGAATGTAAACTCCTCGAAGGCAGGGGCTGTCCTTCTTTCTGCCTGGATTTGAGTACTTAGCACTTAGCATGGTGTCTGGCACATAGTAATCACTTAATAAATGCTTGCTGACTGACTCAGTGATTTATAAATGAAGAAAATGAGTCCCAGACAGAGTAACACTAAGACTAGATTTCAGGTCTTAACAATTCTGAACAACTGTTCTTCCATTTCACCACCATAAAAAAGACATGAACTAAGGCAAGGTTCTGACCCAGTTCTATGATGCAGCTTTGTCTTTACCTTCTTAGAAGACAGCAGAAGGGTCTGAACTGGTTCAAAGTCTTGGAAAAGTTGAGTTTCTTCAATGATGTGCATCCCATTTTCAGAGCTGACTGCTTTGTGCAAAGCCCCCGTGTCTGAAATAGTCAAAGTCAACAACATCTCAGTGCCATCATTCCAACGGAAGATATAAAGTATGATAATAGTTAAATGAATTATGGCTGACCAGAAGACTCAAAGAAATAATTATAACATAGTATTGTTATTTTTCTTAACAGCAAATGTTGTTATTGGCAGCAAATGCCACGCCCCCCAAACCCTCCAATAACTTTCTTTAAAGAGCAAAAAGTCCAATTTATTCATCTCAACTAAGGCTCATTTAAAAAGTCACAAATATACCCAGAAATCAATTGGCAAAAAGAACTATGCTTAAAAAAGGACAGCTGGAAAACACAAGCATGCTGGCTGTTTCAGTTATTTTAAAATATGGTTCATCTTTTAAAAATAGGAAAATTTTAAATACTGCTGCTGACATACCTATTTGTAAAATGTTTTGCTTAAAGTTATTGTAAGCTTATGATGAAATATTTTTACATAAGAGTGAAATTCAATTCAATTCAGAAAGATTTATCACCCACTCCCTCTGTGCAAGGTACTAGGTGCTAGGGAGAAAGAGTAAAAAACAGAATGGTCTCTAGCCTCAAGGAGCATGCATGTTTCTAAAATATTTCTGATTTCGGGGCCAAATGGTCATATTCCTAAAATGTTGGTGTTTTGACCCAAAAAAGAAAAATGTGTTCTACGTTAAGACTAACTTACAGGATGATCCTATGAACAAAATCTGGATATGGAAATAACCCAACTGATGCTTTGGCAACAACAAAATTTCAAGCCATTTTTATTACAGAATGAAGATAGTAATCTGTTAGAGTTAAGGTTTTTCTTTCAATATTAAACTTGTTCTTCACTTGGTAAAGTGAATATATTGTGTATGCTTTCCAAAGGAAGTTATAATAGGATCTCAAACACAGGAATCAATAAATAGATATGTGACTAAGTTGTTCATATTTAGTATGTGCTAAAGCACCACTATTTAAGAAAAATTGGTGTGGTAACTAGCAACTTCTGCTCTCTATGACTATAAGGAATATTTTCAAGTTTCAGGATGGCCTATTTTTCATTGTATGGCCTATACTTTCTTCAAAGACTCTGTGTAATCAATAAATAAATGTTAACTTTTTAATCAAAATTTTCTAGCAGTAACTCTTTTCCTCAAGAATTTCATTGGTCTCGGGGCGTCGAGGTGGCGCAGTGAGTAGAGTGTCGGCCCTGGAGTCAGAAGGACCTGAGTTCGGATCCGGCCTCAGACACTTAATGCACACACAAACAAAAACCTAGCCATGTGACCTTGGGCAAGTTACTTAACCCCAATTGCCCTCCAAAAAGCAAAAAAAAAAAAAAAAAAAAAGAATTTCATTGGTCTAAAGATGAACCAACAGTATTTGAATAGCATCTTGCAAACCCACCTGTGCTAATGAACATGACGTCATATACTGTCTTGTCAAGTGCCTGGATCCTATCGACCACAATCTGCGTGTAATTTACATCTCTTTTTATTAGCCTGGGTCTGTTTGTTATTGGAAACACAGAATCATCCATTAAAGGGTGATCTTTCACAAACTGAAGTGTTTTGTCTGGCAAGTTCAGGGAGCTACTGAAGTTGGCTGCTCTTGCTTCATTGTTGATGCACTGCAAAAAGAAAATCCAGGAGAATAATCACAATTTGTTGTTGCTGAGTCGTTCCAGTCCTGTTCGAGTCTTTGTGAGCCCATGTAGATGTTGTAGATGACTTTCTAAGCCAAGATATTGGAGAGGTTTGCCATTTCCTTGTCTAGTTCATCTTACTGATGAAAAATCCAAGGCAAACATAGTTAAGTGCCCAGGGTTCCACAGCTCAGCGCTTCCTAAGCTGTGGCTGCAACCCCATAAGACCCACAGTTTAAGAGGAGCCGAAGGGGCCACGAGTGGAAAAAGTTTAAGAAGCCCTAAATATCTGAGGGCAGATTTGAACACAGGAAAATTAGTCTTCCTGACTCTAGGCCCAGCACTCTATCCACTGAGTGATCTAGCTACCCTAATAATCATAATATCACCAGTCTTTTCATTAGCCTTTTGATAATAGCTTTCTAAAAGTTATTTATTAGGGATTAAGATATTATAATTGGGGGGCGGCTAGGTGGCGCAGTGAGTAGAGCGTCGGCCCTGGAGTCAGAAGGACCTGAGTTCGGATCCGGCCTCAGACACTTAACGCACACACAAACAAAAAACCTAGCCGTGTAACCTTGGGCAAGTTACTTAACCCCAATTGCCCTCCAAAAAAGCAAAAAAAAAAAAAGAGAGAGAGAGAGAGAGAAACCCATTCCTGTCTTCTCATCCTGGGAGGCCCCCAACCCATCCCCTCCCCCTGCCAATAATGTCCTTACACATCAACCAGATGTATGTTGGACACATGTATTGGATTGTTGTAAGAATAAAATAACGTATTAAAAAAAAGATATTATAATTGTATACTACTTTTAGGAACATTCTTTTAAAAAATGTGTGAAAGAAGCAACAGTATTTTTAAAAATCCACAAAATCTATCAAGTAATCAAAAAGCATTATAAATGTTCCTGAAAATACTTTGTTTCAAAATTGTGTATATGAAATTTAATTTTGCTTTTTGTAAAATGCCTATGCCCAGGTCATAAGAAAGAAAAGCATGCTTTAGGCTTTTAAAAACACATCAACACTCAGTCAACATTTGAATGAGCTTCATACTTCTCATTTAATTTCTATCCAGCAATGGAAGAACACTGTTTCTAAAAAAAGAATCTAACTAAGCCCAAATAAACTTTGATAAATTAATATACATGTTAAGTAGTTTTAAAATTTAGGTGAACTCCTGGGGATTTTTATGTTAGGATAAAAAATAATAACATATACTATAGTAAAATGTGTCAGTAACAAGAAACACAGTTTTCTCTTATTTCTGTAGCCCACTGATTTATAGGAAAACCAAAACATGTGACTATAAGTAGGTAATTAATATTTTGGGAAAGGTAACTGTCTATCTTATACATCTGATTGCTCAGCGATCTCAGGAAAGCTTGAAGTGTTCTCCAATGCTAAAGACTGAAACACAGCTAGTCACCTACTCCAATGCCTTTGGGGTGAGCTTCAATTTCTTCAGAGAAGAAAACTCCATAAATTGAGTTTCAAAAAAATAAGATTTTATTTCAAGGAAAAGTTTGGATGGGTCATTCAAAATACTGTGCAAATTTACAAAGGTTATTTTCCTCCCCTTCATCAATTCTGGTACTAGTTCACTGTTCTTCTACTATTTCTTTCCAAGATATATTTACTGATGGACTAGCTCTAAAGGCTCTCTTTCCATTCATTTATTAATCTGTTTGTTTTTTCCTATATGGATTGCTAGATCAAAACTTTTTTGAGGAATTATGTCTCAATGAGGAGGCTTTAAGGTGCTATGTGGCTTAATTCAGTCATTATAGCAGCATATACAAACAGGTGAATCTGTAGTGTATCCAAAGAATTCTTCTTCCATTTGAACTCTATTCAACAATGGTAGTAGACATCCGTGGCAAGCATACATTATATTCTTTGCTTGATATTATCAGACATTTACAAAATTCTCTGTTCTCATATTTCAAGGACTCCTGCACAATTTTGACACATGAATAGGAGGTGACATATTGTAAGAGAAATTTTAAAGGAGGTGTTTTGCTTTATGGAATCAGATGCTTTTTATAGTCTAGCATTGTGGAATCTATATACCTTTTAGTCAATTATGCGACTGTAAAGATGTGGTCAGTTATTTGTCAAATATTATTTGTCAAATTATGATTGTTCTCTTTTCATACTTTATCAAGGATGCCCTTAATACATATGTAGATTATTATACTAAATATTATAGATTATTCTCAAAGATTTTGAAGCAATGGAAAAGCAGACATATGGGTAATTAGTCACCAATGTTTTCAACCTCACTTTTTTGGGCATAAAGATGTCAGGAAAATTTTCTAAGAGTTTAGTAATTCTTACATTCTTTCATATGATGCTAAGAATCAATCAATGTTGATTGGAGAAATACAAACTAAATTCTGAGATACCACTTTATACCTATTAGAAATGAGAAATGCTGGAAATGATGAAGGAAAATAGACATAAAATGAACTGCTAGGAGAGCTATGAACTGGTCCAACCATTCTTAGAGAATAATTTGGAACTATGCCTAAAGGGCTATAAAACTATACATATCTTTTGACTCAGCAATACCACTACTACTAGGTCTATATACCAAAAAAGATCAAAGGAAAAGAACCTACACGTACAAAAATATTTATAGCAGCTCTTTTTTGTGGTGGCAAAGAATTGCAAATGGAGGGGATGCCCATCAATTAGGGAATGGCTGAACAAGTTGTGGCACAGTACTCCAGTGTCATAGAGTACTACTGTGCTAAAAGAAATGACAAGCAGGATGGTTTCAGAAAAACATGGGAAGATCTACATGAACTGATCAGAATGAAGTGAGCAGAACTGGATCACTGTACACAGAAACAGAAATATTATAATGATAATCAACTGTGAAAGCCTGAGCTACTCTGATCAATACAGTGCTCCAAGAAAATGCCAAAGGACTCATGATTTAAAATGCTATGGCATGGGGCTGCTGGGTGGTGCAGTGAATAGAGCACTGGCCCTGGAGTCAGGAGGACCTGAGTTCAAATCCTGCCCCAGACACTCAACACAAAAACTAGCCATGTGATCTTGGGCAAGTCACTTAACCCCATTGCCTTCCAAAAAGCAAGAAAAAAAAAAAGGAAAAAAAATGCTATGCCACCTCCAGAGAAAAAACAGGTGAATTCAGAATAAAAACTGAAATACTGTTTTCTTTCTTTCTTTATTTTACTTGATTTTTTTGCATGACATAGCTAATATGGAAATATGTTTTGCATGATTTCACATGTATAACTGACACCACATTGCCTGCCTTCTCAGTGGGTGAGGGATGGACGTGAGGCAGGGAGAGAATTTAAAATTAAAATAAATAAATAAATATGAAATAAAAGAACAAAGTTGGGAGACAGTAGACATAGTGGAACGCTGTTAAATACTACAAAAAATTTTAAAAAATACTTTTTAAAGGCCTCCAGAGAGGATGTGGCTTGGGGATCTTGCCAATCTTTCCGTAAATTTGTTTTCCTTCCACTGCTTCTCTGTTTTATGAGATAACACCACCGACCTTTCACTACCCTTCCCTACAAGATTTATAAACAAGTTTATATTCTAAATAGTACTGCTTTCAGTTGCCATTTTCCTCTGGTGCTTTCTTGGTTCCTCTGATCTCCTCATTGTAAAGACTTGCATCATGGCATGACAGGCAAAGTTGTGGACTTAGATAGAGTCAGGAAAACCTAACCCCAAGTCCTATCTCTGACCTTTACTAGCTGTTTTATCCTGGGAAAGACATTTAATTGTGTTTTAGTCTTCCCATCTCTAATATGGGGATAATAATACCTGCCTGACAGGGTTGTTGTGAAGACCAAAAGAGTTAACATACGTAAAATACGCTGCAAAATCTAAAGCTCTGTAACAAATATTAGTTTTTATTATCAATCATATTTCCTTAGGAAATGGTGATATTCTGTGATACTTTGTTTTATTCCACTTCAATTTTTTTTAATAACAAGATTATGTGAATAAATCAGGGTAGGTTTCTTCAAATTTTATACTAGAACTTGAACTTTGATTTAACAAACTTATATTCTAACTATATACAGATAGCTTATCTAGAAATGATTTCCACATTGGTAACCAGTATTTTCCTATTAAGATATAAGCATTTCAGTGCTTACTGACTTATACAAAACATGCTCATAATATAGAGGCATAAGGATTCCATATAGTCTACAACCCCTTTCATTTCTTATGTGGGCCATATTTTCCAACTTAATTCCAGTTCTTTCCAACTTCCTCACTATTTGCAATAAGTCTTGGTACATAAGCCACAATCATCTTCATGTAGCGATTATTGTTTTGCACCATGCAAATTAGAAGGCAAAACATTGAAAAGATTTTAATAGAAAAACTCAGAGTCATAAATTCATCAATCTTTCCAGTCACAAAGTAGAATCCACTTCTTTATTCCAGGAAACAATCCACAAGCTGACAGGGAAATAGAAAATTGCCAAGTCAATCAAATATGCAATCATCAGATTTTTATGCTGGTATCACCTTTGCATGCAGTATTCTACTTTGCCTCTTTTAGAGACAGCTTAATCTATGTTCATCCTGACTTTTTCCTCTACTCACCGCTCCTGGTCGAGGTTTGGGAATCTCTCCACTGTAACGGACCCACTTTGTATGTGACTGCTCCACAGTGGCACTCTGCATGTATTTTCCTTTGGAGAAAACTTCTTCTACCAGGGACATGTTGTATGCACACACTGCTGAAAGTCCCACATTATTCCTAGGTAACAAAGAAGAAATTGTTTTTTCTTGATGATAGTACCTTATTTCAGAAAATTAAAACTGAAAAATCTATCTCATGGCACTTACAATTGTGGAGTGAAAACTGCATAAAACACAGGTTCTTTTAAATCTGAAGATTTGAGAATAAAAACATCATTGATCACATTGAAGATAAAGTTGCTCTCTGGGATGGAACAGATTAATCTGGCTTTTAGGAAGGAGGTCCATTTCTTCTGTAAAGTCCTTAAGCCTCCTTGGTCCCCCTAAAATCCCAAGGAAAATAGAGGAATACATTTTTCATTTTGATTAGACAGCTGTAAGGTATCTCTAAGTGTTTAGGTCATATATTCCAAGAGAGTCAATGGAGACAATCTATCGCACTTGACATTCATTACAGCCAAGAAAATAGCACAAATAAGTAGCATTTATCTAAGTTAGATTAAGCCAAAAAGAAATAAGGTTCTAGGAAATGAAAAATCCAAATAAAAATGGAAAACCATTTACGTATAGCAATGGTATTGCCAATTTGGGCCATGTCTATATACAGTATATGTAACTTATGACTTAGGTCAGTAGACATTTAATTATCCACCAAAAAAAGGAAAAACCAAGAAAAGGAGGCTTAAGGAATAAACTACAATGAAAAGTTATTGGAATTTCCTAGGTTTCACCAAAGCTTAAGTATAGTAGGTCGCTAAGTTTCTTGGATTTTTGTCACTTGCAAACATGAGAAGGTCCCTAAGAGGAAAAGATGCTTCCCAGCACTTGGTGGGTATGTATACTTAAAGTGATCAATCAAGTATGCTGTCTTCCTGGGAGCTGTACCTGAAATGGGACTAAAATAAACCCAGAAGGGGTAAGATTTAGGATCCTTTTGGGTTCTTGGTTCTGCTACTGCCTGGATGACCATAGGTTAAGTTCCTTCACCTCTACGGACCTCAATCCTTCCTCTATAAAATGAGGGGATGACATCTATCATCCATTCAAGCTCTGTCTCTATCATGCCCTGGTCCTATGATTTAGGGCTTGGAGATGATCAGTTCTATATCCTCACTTCTCAGTTAAAGAAACTGAGGTTAAATCATATACTCAGGCTTAGACAGGTAATCACAGAGCTGAGAATGAACCCAGGTCCTTTGGCTCCACAGCCACTGCTCTTGATGATACACTGAAGATTTAAAGGGTGGGTGTCTTCTTCTCTACTGTACTGTAAACTTCTGAGGTGCTGTTCCCACATCAAAAGTACATAGGCACTAATAATTACTTATAAAAATCTTATAGAGGAGACAAGAGAAGACTTGGCTAAAGTCCCAAAGCTAGTTGAATGTTCCATGATAGGAGATCGAGGAGGAATCCAGAGGGCTCAGTGGAAATGACATGAGAAAAGGATGAGGACAGGGAGATGCAGTGTTGAGTTTAATATGGGGGCTGGGTGGGGAAGAAGAATCATGAGAAGTGACCAGTGTTCTCCCTTATTTTGCTGATCCTAAGCATCTCGGTCTCCCAAGAAAAGCAGGCTGTGGGGGGAGGGAGGGTTAAGAATCTGCCCCTACTCCCTGTGGTGCCAGAGCACCAGGATTGAGGATCCTTTAGCCCTAATGTTTAGGGTGCTGGCTCAGAGGCCAGGTAAAGGGTAGCGGCACTAACGTAAAAAGCACATCCCCTCCTCCCAGGGGGAGGAACTGTCTCCTCTTTAGGATGTTGGTATCTGGAATGGACCCTGCTCTCTTTATGCCAGTTCTGCCTCTGCCAGTTGACTATTATCCACCCTGTCATTCCTTACTCTCTCACACCACAGTTTCACAGCTCAGAACTCACAAATGTCAATTCTTCCTACATAAAATTTCTCTGATAACACTGGTCAGTAACCTTTCCCCTCACAGAAAACTTTATTTTGCACTTTTATAATGCACTGTATATTATAGTTATCCCACTACTAGATTATATGATTCAGAAATTCAGGGACAATGTTTTATCTAAACTTTGACTCTACCAGTGCCTAGCAGGGTGTTCTACGTAAAGAAGATGCCTGACAAATGTTTGACGAACAAATGAATTCTATGATGTATTCTTAAAAACTTTTGGTCAGTCTACACTGGAGAAATCCTTTTTTATACTTAAAGACAGAAGAACTGGGTTTCATAGCAGCTTTTTCTTAGTTTAAATTAGACCTGGTTCCTTTTCCTTTGGATGGTCTTTTTTTCTCAATTACCTTAATAAATTGTTATTGTTAGTTTTTTAGACACTATCTGCATTGTCCTTAAAAATTTGTACACCAAAACATCATAGAATCATATAATTTGAGACTTGGAAGAGACGCCTCTTTTTGAGGCATCCTTTTCCACTCTTGCTCAGGTCTAAGAAAGCTACAGGGCAGCTAGGTGGCACAGTGGATAGAGTGCTGGGCCTGGAGTCAGGAGGACTCATCTTGTTGAGTTCCAATCTGGCCTCTGGTGCTTACTCGCTGTGTGACCCTGGGCAAGTCATTTAATCCCGTTTGCCTCAGTTTTTCATGTGTAAAATGAACTGTAGAAGGAAATGGCAGACCACTCCAGCATCTTTGCCATGAAAACCCCAAATGGAGTCATGAAGAGTCAGACACAACTGAAATGACTCAACAATAAAGAATTAAGAAGTTTTTCCTGACATTGTGCTTAAAATAAAAGGGCCTTTTGCTACCTTATATTCACTATTCTCTGTTCTGTCCTCTGGGACCAAACAGAATAAGTCTAGTCCCTCTTCCGCAAGACAACCCTTCAAATCTACCTGCTCTTCCTCCTGGCTAGGTGTATCAGAGAACATCAGAGAAATACTGATACAGAGAAACATGTGTCCAGGGCTACTGTATCTTCTCCAGGAAGCTAAGAGCCCATTAGCACCTGGAATTGCTTGTGGCACTTAATCTCAAGTGCTCTCTTTTCTCATCTTTAAGAGGAGGTATTGAACCACATCATTTCTGCAGTCTCTGCTACTTCCGGTAGTCTGTGATCTTAAAAATATCCCTGGAGAACATATTTCACATCACCCTTTAATCCTCTCTTCCTCATGCTAAACCTGACCAATTCCTGTTTCTCGAAGTTATGACCCTCTTAATGAAGCCCCAAAATCACATTAGCCTTTCCGTCTGTATCATGCTGCTGACTCATATTTAGTTTGCAATCACTGAAACTCCCAAATCTCTTGTAGAATAACTGTCTAACCACAAATCTCTTATAGTATATTTGTGAAACTGGCTTTCTGTATCCATTTCAAGATTTTACATTTATCCCCATTTAACTTTATCCTATAAGACTTAGTACAATGTTGAAGTATTTTGGATGCCAATTCTGTCATCCAGTATATTAGCTATCCCTCTTCATCATGGCATCTGCAAATTTGATAACTATACCACACACACACACACGCACACACACACACACACGAGATAAAATAATTAAATCACAATCTGATTATAATTTAGTTACTACACTAAAACAGAAAATCTGATTTCTTGGTCACTTTCTATGGTATACATTGTAGTAGTTTGATATTTTATTTATTTTCTTCCTAGCTAGAGAAGCGAAAGTAGACATACTCTGACTTTAGGAAAAAACATTCTCTAAAAGTCTGTAAGCTAAGGAAACTTTTAGAAAGAAGAAAACTAATGTGGCAAAAATTTAACAAATTAATCATGAGAAATGGAGCTCAAGTCAATAGTGCTAGGCAAGCATTTAATCATTCTCACAAGAAATCACTAGATTGTACAAGATCAAATATATGTCCACTGTAGATCAATTAAAAACTCTTAATGGTTAAGATCACAGAAATAAAAAGAAATTATTTATGTGTCCCACCTTGCACACTCTGGCTATCCTGGGAATCATTAATTTTCCAAAAAATTCATACTCCACAGACACTTCCGTGAAAAAGAAATATATTTTGTCATCTTCTCCATCTGTGCTATTTGGATTTTTTCTAATCACATCAGCAAAGACAAAACTAGGTTCTGTAAATTCAAAGCAAAAATTAATGTTATACACACACAATGTATAACTTAATTATATTCAATACCTTATAGTTTTTTTTTTTCTGATTCCCTTATTTGTACAACAGATGTCTATGAATGAGGCTGGGAAGGAGGGAAGGGTTGGGAGGTCGTAGGAAGGGACAGAGCGGTAATCCAAGACTGTCTGACTAATTTGAGAGTGAAAATCTTGGGTAGAAGGAATAGCCACAGTGTTAAGAGGGAAGGGTGTCTTAGGGGTGGGAGGAGTTATTGGGAAGTGAAAGTGATGTTGAAAAAAGGGAAAAGATCAATAAAAAATGTGTAGCCATATTAAATAGGAGAGGAAGCAAAAATCAAGAACTCAGCGAAAGTTGGTCTCTTCTAGAAGTCTCACAAGAAATAACGCAGTAAAACTCATTGTTTGTTAAGTTTCTTTAATATTTTCTTACCATTAAGCCATGGTATTGCATATTCTGTTCTCAGAGGACTTTGAGGAGAATTTCGAGAAATGATGGGTTCACTTCCCAAGAAATTGTAGGATGTTCCAGAGTAAAGCTCCCCATCTTTAGTGTGTTAGAAAGAAAGAAAAAGAAACAAATGTTTCAAACCCAATAAATGGCTCACAATAATGAAAAAAAATCCTTCATTACAACATAAATATTTTTTTCTCCTTTGGGAATAAACAAACAAATGAACAAACAAATTTCTCCAAGCTGAAGTAGATCCATTTCTTTGGTTTACTCCTATCTCTTATTACTTTCTTTGAGGTTGATTTTACTTTGCTTCATGTTTTTTAGACTATATTGTATTAAATTAAGAAACAACAATTAAACATATACATGTAATTCCAACACACCTATATAACTACATATATTGTCTTGTATACAGCATAATTACAGTGGATACATCACACACTCATGTTGGTGCATAGACATGTATGGCCTCAGGCAAGGGGGAACTAAAAAAGACTACACAAACAGGAGAGTCTACTTTTATTTTTTCTTTTTTGGAGGGGGGAAGTCAGGGCAATGGGGTTAAGTGACTTGCCCAAGGTCACACAGCTAGTAAGTGTTAAGTATCTGAAGCCAGATTTGAGGCCAGGTCCTCCTGACTCCAGGGCCGGTATTCTGTTCACTGTGCCACCTAGCTGCCCCACGGAGAGTCTACTTTTAACCCAGAAGAAATATGATGATGTCTGCATAAGTACACCCTCTACATAATACATACAAAAACAGGTTAAAAAAAAAAGCCAATTTGATTTCTGATGCCAACAATAACTCACATATTTTGAAATGTTTGAATAACTTTTATTAAGATCCATATTTGGATTATATATTCTTAATGAGTATCTAGTATTAAAATGGAGCAAAACAAATATATATCCAAATTTTAAAAATACCTATTAAAGTAATGATAGACAACACTTACCAACCATAACGGATGTGTAGCTTTGTGCTGGATCAAACGGACACCTGCCTTTACCGTCTTCATTTTTACCAACAAGTTTAAAGGTTTTCAAAAGCTGCAGTGACAAAAGAGTTTAGCAGAAGGATAAGCTAAATAAAAGTGATCAAATACCCATGATGACAGCTAGCATTTACACAGTCCCTACTATGTGCCAGGCACTTTACAAACAGGATCTCATTTGATCCTCACAACAGCCCTGGTGGGCAGGGGCTATTTTTATCTTCATTGTACAGTTGAGATAACTGAGGCAGGCAAAAGCAAAGTATACTTGCCCAAGGTCATACAACTACTAATTGTCTGAGGCCAGAACATCTAACATCTAATTAATTAATAATCAGTAACATCTAATTCATAAGAATTTAAATCTGTATAGTAAGAATTATATCTTTTTCTTAAAATAGTATTTTCTGGAATCAATCTTAAGCAAAGCAAAAAGGCTCAATTATGAGATAACTAGAAAATGTTTTTAATATTTGAGAGGAAAATGTATAAACAGGAAAGCTCCCCTTATCAGAGAAAGGATGAGGAACACAGAATAGATCTATATAAAACAGCTAAAACTATATGCTACCAATAAAATTCCAATAAATTGTAATGCTTGAAGAATTTTAATTAATTTATCTAGATCAATCAGTTCACATTTATTAAGCCCTGATTGTGGCACTGTGCTAATCATGGGGGGATACAAAGAAAAAGTGAAAATAGTCTCTGCTCTCAAGGAGCTTATAAACAACAAATACTTAAATCGATACACAGAAGGTAATACAGAATAGTTGGAAGGAAACCTTGGAAGGCAAGTACTAGCATCTGGGGCACTAGGAAAGGTCTCTTACAGGACACAGTGCTTCACATGAGCCTTAAAGGTAAGAATTACAATTAGAAGACTACTGCAATATTCCAGGTGAGAGATGATGAAGACCTGAAATAAGAGAGAATTGTGTAGGTGGAAAGAAGAGGAGCTATGTGAACCATACTATTAAGAAAAAAAAAATTACAAGTTTTGAAATGCAACTAATTAGATATGTGGGTGAGTGAAAGGAGCTGAGAATGACTTAGAGGTTGAGAAACTGGGTGACTGGAAGAATGGTAGTGCCCTAGGCTATAAGACTGAAGTTTAAAAAGGGATAAGTTTACCATAAAAGATAATAAATGTTGTTTCAGAAATAGTGAGCTTGAGATACAGGAACCATCTGAAATGTCCAACAGGCAGCTGAAGATGTGGCATTGGAACTTAGGGGAAAGACTAGAGTTGGACAGACAGATCTGGGAATTATCAGCATGGAGCTCATAACCAAACCCATGGAGTTGACAAGATCAACAAATTAGAGAATATAGAGAGAAAACAGAAGAGGACCTCAGACAGAGATTTCAGGGAACTCCTAGCTAGTGGGTGGGCATGGAAGAAGATGAAGCTAAAGAGACTGAGTAATCAGACGGGGAGAAGGTGATGTCGGTGTCACAAAATTCCAGAGTCTCCAGAAGGGGAAGGTGGTCAATAGAGTTAAGGAAGATGAGGATTCATTAGATTTGTCAATCAAGAAATCATGTGTTACTTTAGAGAGAACCATTTGATCTTTATGATCAGGTCATAAGTTAGACTGAAGAAGATTTAGAAGAAAGTGATAAGAAAAGAAGGATATACATTCAACACAGAGGATTTTTTTTCAATTAATGTAGCTGAGAAGGGGAAGAGAGTGATGTGACAGCTGAGTCACGCTAGGATCTAGCAAGGATTTTTTTTAGGAGGGGGAGGCTTGGGTGTGTTTGTAGGCAACAGGGAAGAAATCAGGGGGTTAAAAGAGATTGATGATTAGAGAGTATGGGGATGATGGCAGATAATAAGTGATGCATTTTATGTTTTGTAAAGTTCTTTAGAGCCATAGTCTTATTTGATCCTCACAAAAACCCCAGGAAGTGGTCACTATGGGCACTATTATCCTCATTTCATGGATGACAAAACTGAGGGTCAGAAAGATTAAGCGACTTGCTCAAGATCACACAGTTAATAAATTTAGAGGTGAGACTGGAACCCAAATCTCTTTTGACTCCAAGTCCATCATTCCAAGTCTATCTTTGATTAAAGTCTTTTTACAATGATTTCGTACACTCTTCTGCTTTGGCACATTGAATACAATGAACACAAAAATTCCTTTTTTAGTGATTAAAGTTCTTGAAATGAACATCTATTCGAATTGTAAAGTATTAAAGTATGGGTGGTATGGAGATTCTATTGAATGTATAATGGTCCTAGAAATCTGTTTGTTCCAAATAAATCCCTGACGTCTGATCCTCTCATTATCTGATTCATCCTTATAAAATAAGGATAAATATCATGAAAGAATTAATTAAAGTTTTTGTTATATTATTAAAAAACTACAAGGCACCCTCAGTGATGGAGGCAGAAGAGAGAAGTTTTATTTTCCTCTATGTCACCAGTTCAGTTCAATTAAATAAACATGACATGCATGGACACAAAGATGTATGTATGCATGCGTACAGAATGTTCTTTTTTCTTTATTGTTTGTCCTTCATTCTCAAAGAAAATCAAATTAACCTTAACATTGAGCATTTCATGTTAGGGGTCCTAAAAGTCTAAGAAAATTCCCTGGTCAGTAGTTGGAGATCAAAGCTTCTTAACTAATTCACCTAGACATCAGTAATGTGAAATAAAATAATAAAGAAATAGTGTGAGTGGTTTGGGGGCTTTTTGAGAAAAGGATTAAATAACAGAAGATCACAGTTCCATATGCAATCCTCTTTATTGTTCTTCATATGCTTCAATGTGTTTTCTGATGATTAAATTCAAAATTAAAAAAAATTCCATTAAAAAAAGGATCAATAAGTCTGTTAAAAGTAAGAAGTTCTGAGAATTTAAATATTCTCAAAACAAAGAAGGAGATTCTAATACAGACTGTAGGAACAGACAGAAAACTAATCAAAAGGAAGGAACATGAATTCTGCTTCTGAAAATAACTAAGTAAATACCCTAGACCTCAGCACTAGCCTTTAGAAGCCCAAAAGAAAAGGAAAAAATTTCAGAAGCAGCAGGCAACTTATATCTAAAATGGCCGGCAAGCTATTTTAGGAGGGGTAGGGTCAAGGTCAGCATAAAGAATGGTGACATTCCAAGGTAAGAAGTAGCAGAAATTCAAGTCAAATATGAAAATTCCTTAACATGCCTTCAAGTTCTTCTAGCTTTGGCTGCAAAGAAGAGACTGTGGACTAAAGAGGATTTTAGAACACATTAAAGGAAAAACTGATAACATAGCTAAGGGTATGCAAAATTAAGAAAAGTTAAAATTTTAGTGAAGAGGACACAAGAAGGAGAAGCTAGATCACAAGAGTACTGAGGACCAACAATTTTTCAGTACTATCCTAAGTCATATTCAGAACAAAGCATGTTCTTGTTCTTAAAATCTAGTAGATGCAGATAGGCAACTCATCTAAAAATTATCTCCTAGGACTCTAAGAGCTTAAGTGATGGTCATACTGCCAGTATACATCAGACCCCAGATGCGTAGCAGCAACATCTACTAGGATCCCTGCCTTGCAGACTGGTTTTTTTTCCCATACAAGGCAGGGAAGCTGTCTCTGAGATTAGACTGGTTCCATGAACTAGGGCTTGTGATGAAGATTTTTGGCCTCCTAATGCCTACAAAGCCTCACAATAAGGAGTCAAAATTCCTAAGACTTAAGAAATATCTCATTGTTGTGGAAGTCTGGAAGACAAATGTGTCCTTCTGATCAGATGAGTTTCTGTATGCAAAAAAGGGTAACTGAATGCCTGCCAAATATTCTTTGTGTGTTATAAATTTCTTATTTTAGCTTATAAGCATCACATTCCCTTATAGTCATGAACCTGAATCACTGGACTGGGCTGCATAAGGCCTGGCCAATAATACTTGGTCTTTCTGTCTCTAAGGCTGGCCCTCTATCCATTATGGGACACTACTGTTTTAATATAATATATGAGAGTACTAGAAGTTAATTAAAAGAAAACAAATTCCATCTAATGACTTTAAACTTTGCATAGTGGCCATGAAAATAACAAAAAAATGAGTGTGGAGGTGATCGTGAAACACCATTATCATGAGACTGTTAATTCTTTGAAGGCAGGGATTATCTTTAGCTTCTTTTTGTATCTCCATTGCTAACACAGTGCCTGGCATGTAATAAATGTTTGTTTATTTAAATAATAACACAGCAGGCATTTAATAAGTGTTTATTGACTAATTGGCACCACCAAGATTCTTAAGGAATAAGTGACATATAAACCCACTTGACTGAGATTACTGAGATTAGTTCATTAGTGCAGTCAAAACATTTCATGGTATTTTACATTTTGATTGTATTATCTTAATGTAAAGTTTGATAAACCTTACCAGATGATCACAAGTTGGCTGAAATGCATTAGTACCACACACATATAGGGCAGTATCATTAAGGGGTTGTAGGACTCGGATATAATTGAGGCACTCTGTCTGCAAAGAATAAAAAGAAGGCCGATAAAAAATCACCTAACTAATTAACGACAGTTTCTCAATTATATTTTATTTACTTACTACTAGCATGGAGCTTTAGAAGATGCATCGCCACATTTAATTTTACTGTAAACCCAAGCAAGATCCTGAAGTTGACCTGATTCATTCTACCATTACAATGGTCAGATTGTTATTAGAGTGCAAAACTGACTTCAGTTCAGAAATAAATTTATACTTGAAAAAAAGGGTGATGAAAATGAAGCAAAAAAAAAAAAAGCTGTCTATAATTTTGGCTCACAAAGCACAGAAAATAACTCAAGACTCTCATAGAAACACCAAAACCATTCAATATATTGCCTTGAACTACTGCCAAGTTCATGCTGACAGTATGCTAGCAAGAGTACAGAGATGCCCCTTGGATTTCCTTCTCCTGAACTTTCCCCTTCCTTCTTTGGAATGTGTTTAACAGAGAATACAGTTTCTTTCACAGCAGGTCAAATAGCTGCATAAAGTTCCTATACTATGCCAAAAGGATGAAACATAAACAGAAGGAAACTGTGTGACACACATTCAAACAAGTATCACAATCACAGAAAATGGGAGAGCCGGTAGAGAGCTCAGCACCTGTCCTATCCAACCCATATAACAAATGAATCCCCCAACTACAGCATACTCTACAAGGGGACTGTCAGGGGCAAACCTTATTCCTTGCAATGATATCCCTCTAACACTGAGAACACTAAGGGCCCATTGTTGTTCATGAGAAAGGAGATGTCCAATGATAAGTAAGACAACAATTAAGGAGAATAAAGATTTAATTAAAGAAACAATAGCATTTAAGAACCCCTTGGTATTATATGATCAGGTTGGTAATAAACTCAGCTAAGAAAAATATACATATTTTTGAACAGGCTAGAAGTAATTCAAAGCTACAAAAACACCTTGCAATGATGATCCTCCTTGACCACCTATCTCCTCCTCAGCCAGTGAGTAAACAGACAAACTTTGGTACTTGGCAACTTTTCTTTTGACGTGTGACCACTGGCACTCATTAGGACTGGGAAGGAAGCATGATGGAAGAAAATAAGGAAATTGGAGACAGGGCAAACAAGGGTGAAGGGATCTCTGGGGAGGTGTAGGTACACAGGTCAATGTTTGCAAAGTGGGGGAATTTGATGGGGAACAATGCAACTTAGTTGAACTAGGCACAAAAACTCAATTAAGATCAGAACTAGAACTAAACTCTAGACTTCTAGGATGGGCTCCTGTAATGGAAATGCAGATTTAAAGATCTTCCCTGCCCCTAGCTTAAGAGCACCTGGAACCTGTGGTGGGAGGCTTGTTTTTCAGTAAAGCCCATACCTTGATACTTTGTGATTGGGCAGTGGATCCAGAAGGTTGTTACATTCTCTGAGTCAGGAGGAGGCTATATAAACTCTGATGAGAGGCTTTGCTTTGGGGCTCACTTTGAGAAGTGTTGTGTGATTTGACCAGATGAGACTCTGGGAAGCCGTTGTTGAGAGCCCCCCGGCTTTGAAAACCCAGATGTTGATGCTTCCCTCTCTGGTAACTGTGATTTGGTATTGATGCATGTAATATTGGGACAGTTTGGAAGCCTGTCTGATCTGTAAGTTCTGTAACTCTGAAGTTCGGGGTGCTGACCTTTTTCCCCTGAAGTAGGTAATGTATGTTTGTTTGATTAAAGTAAGCTTGTTAACCCATTTTGAGTTGCTTTCGTTTTGAAAAGCAGATCTAAGAACCTGTGCTGGCAGTCACCCTGGGGATATTGGGGTGCTTGCCGTTACAGCTCCAAACAATGGTTCAATTGTAAGTGAATGTCTAACATAAAACATACCTTTGTCTTATTTTTAAATAACTTCTAATGAACTAAAAACTATCTTGTTTCTGAGGTCTGCTACTTATAGGGAATATTTTAATTTCACAATCTAAACTGCAAATTAGGCATATTGTTTTAGACATTGTTCAGAAAAAGGATAGTATGCTGGCTTTAAGGAGAGGGAAAAGAGGAAGTGGGTCATGACATTAGTAGACTGAAAACATAGGTTCCTGCTAGAATACCTAGAAACCGCTTTTAACTTAGGCTGGGCTGCCTTAGGAAGCCCAAAACAAGCAAGAATGAGCAAAAAACAGTGCAATTACCACACGTCCAAAATAACTTGGTGCACTAAGTGTTTCAGGCCACTGCTATGAGTTATTCTCTCTAGTTCACAAGTAACCAAAAAGCGATAAAAGCTTGAAGGAGATTTGTGAAGTCCTTGAAAGTTATCATCGTTGAAACAAGTAAGTTATTGTCCTACATTTCCGAACAGCAGTCTTTGAGGGTTAAAATGTTCAGGTTATATTTTGTGACAAATGAGTAAAAACAAGTTACCTGTTTAGATTTGCCCTTTTCAGAACATTTTGCTTTTTTATCTTCAGTAACTTTCCAGTACACCTGTTGTGAGGAAAGAAAAGCCAATTTCAACAGATTTTAAACTTTTTAAAAGATTAGTGGCAGCATAATGAACAGCTCCAAAAGCATACAGTATGAACAAATGCACAGGCGACTGCTATTAACCTTCAGGATATTGCTTTATGTTCATACCCATCACTGTGAGTAATCCTGGGGTTGAAACAAGGTACTAATCATGATGTCCATCTTCAAACCACTTTCTTTTGGTGGTGGTGTTAGGAACAATTACATTTCATTTAAAATTTTCTGTGTCTTATTAAACACAATAACAGCTAAATTAGAAATAATAAAGGTGCTGAAAAAAGTGTTATTGAAAAAAATTTTTTAAGTATTGAAAAAGTAAAATGAAACAAAATATAATTTTACTCAAATTTCTAAGAATTCTCTTATATCAAACTTCTCCCTGCTCTCAAGTAAATAAAACAGCAATAAAAAGCAATTGATTAAATGCAATGACCATCCTTGATCTTGTGGAGCAGATCATAAAACATATCTCCCTCAGAACAGAGAGACGGCAGTACTAAATATATACTGTCACATGTGGTTGGTTTTGCTAAACTCTTTTTGTTTTATTTTTGTGGTTGTTTTTGCTCCTGATATGGATTCAGTGAAGAAAGGCTATATCAGAAAATAAATATAATAATAAAAAAATCAATGAATTTTTTTAAACCATCAAAATATCTCAAAAGTATAGAAATAGAAAACAAAGGTTTTTAATTTTGAAAATCTGTTAGTTGTGGTTTGTCCTTTGTTCTCAAAGAGGACCATGACATCAGGAAGATGATGCCATGATTTTCAAGTGAATTGGATTTAAGTGAGGCAGGGCTGTGCAAAGTCACCAGCCTCACTTTCTCCTCTGGAGCCACCTGGATCCAGTGTCCAGATATAGATCAGGACAACTGGATGCAGTGGGAAACCTTGGCCTTTTCTTCATCTGTTGGGCAAAATGTCATGAATACTAAGTTTTGCCTTGAAAATAGTGTATTAAATTTTTCTCAGAATATGAATTTTTTTACTTTGTTGTTGTTCAGTCTTGTCTGACTCTTCATGACCCCATGTGGGTTTTTTTTCTTTTTTTTTTTTTTTGGAGGGCAATTGGAGTTAAGTAACTTGCCCAAGGTCACATGGCTAGATTTTTGTTTGTGTGTGCATTAAGTGTCTGAGGCCGGATCTGAACTCAGGGCCTTCTGACTCCAGGGCCGATGCTCTACTCACTGCGCCACCTAGCCACCCTCCATGTGGGGTTTTCTTGGCAAAGATACTGGAGTGGTTTGCCATTTTCTTCTTCAGCTCATTTTGCAGATGAAAAAACTGAGGTAAACAGGGTTAACTTTGCCCAGGGTCATATAACTAGTAAGTGTCTGAGGTCAAGTTTGAAGTCAGGAAGTTGAGTGTGGTGTTAAAATCACTGTGCCACCTAGCTACCTCCAGAATGTAAACTAAGTTTTGCAACTGCTTATTTCTGAGAGGCAAAAACTCTTTCATTAGTGCAGGGGAGCCCAATTTTAGACATAAACCAAAGTGAGGATAAAGATGACCAAGAGAATTTCTTTATACATGTTGAGAATTTAATCCAAGAAGAATAAGTCTACTAATGTTATAATACAAAAAGGAAAGACTTCCAAATACATTAAAAGTAGTTTCCACTGGATATCTGGTGAACTTTGATCAAATGGAATAAAATTTTAAAAAACAAAACATGGGGGCAGCTAGGTAGCGCAGTGAATAGAGCACCGGTCCCTGGAGTCAGAAGGACCTGGGTTCAAATATGGCCTCAGACACTTAACACAAAAACTAGCCGTGTGACCTTGGGCAAGTCACTTAACCTCAAATGCCCTGCCTTCCCCCCCTCCAAAAAGCAAAAAAAAAAAACCCAAACCCAACATGGTTCTAAATAATCACTGGATTTGATACATGTAGACAAAAATCAACTTGTAGACAAAAGTTTGTTTGCAGCCTTCCAAATGATCTGACTGGGAGACACAGAGCAGAAGAAAAGTAAGACAGACTATTTATAATAGCTGCCCTTTTGGGGCAATATTTCATAACTGATGATAAAGCTGATTTTTTTCTCCCAGTGTTATGAAAAGAGTGAACAAAGACTGGATTAGATGATTTCTAAGGTCTCTTCTTCTAACTCTAAAATCCTAGGATTCAGTATTTTCAGAGGTATATTTTGTACTATGAAATATTTTGTACTTCACAGGAAGTACAAAGATCTGCAAACTATTAGTTATTAGGTATTTTTCTCCCCACAAAAAAAAAAAATATCATCATTAAGTAAAAGCAGATGGTTTCTACAGCATGCCTTGATAGCCTGGTTTAGTGGCACATGCCTGTAATCCTTGTGATCAGGGAGGCTGAGGCTGGTGGATCTCTTGAGCTTGGGACTTCTGAGATGCAGTGGGTTAATCTGATTGAGTATCTGCACTAAATCCAGCACCAATATGGGAAGTTCCCGGGAGCAGGGCGCTACCAGACTAAAGGGGACTTAAGGAGCCCAGGTCAGGAATGAAGCTGTGCAAAAATTCTCTGGCTATCAACAGTGGAATTGGGCTCATGAGTGGCCACTGAATTTCTAGCCTGGGTGAGAGAGGGATATCCAGGGGGCAGCTAGGTGGAGCACCAGCCCTGGAGTTTAGAGGACCTGAGTTCCAATCCTGCCTCAGACACTTAACATTTTCTGGCTGTGTCACATTGACCCAACTGCCCTGCCTCCCCCTCTTCCAAAAAGGGGCAAAGAAAAAGGGAGAAAGGGAGGGGGAGAGAGAGAGAGAGAGAGAGAGAGAGAGAGAGAGAGAGAGAGAGAGAGAGAGATCGCCAACCTTAAGAATTAAAAAAAAAAAAAGTCTCATGATCCTTGTGGCAAATAGGTTCAGCTCCTCAAGGTTTTAAAAGCCATTAGGATATTTACAAAATTATTTTCATTACTGAGATATACTGAAGCCAATCTTAAATACAATTAGATGATATGAAAGTCTAGATGTCATAAAGACAGAAATAATTCCCATCCAAGTTAAGTATCTTCTTTCTGGCATTAAAACTCGGGATTAGGTGGTGTTATAAAATACATGTGAGTTTTAAAATGAAGGGATTTTTCATTATTGCATTGTGAATTTTCAAGTGTTTTTGCTATCTCCCTTTAATGTTCATTCTCCATTAATTCAAAGAGGAATCAAGATCTTAAGGATGTCATCCATTTAACCCCCAAAACCATGCCAGCATCAGAATAATTATTCTAACTAGAACTGGGGCAAAACACCTAATTGGGGATTGTAAAGAGAGGTAGGCTGGTCACCTAACTACGATAGAAGATAAGAGATGGACAGTCAGAGGGGTATGGTACATTGATATACTTGAGATATTAAAAGAACAAGGGAGGGGTCACCTACTAGTATACTGAGTAGATTCTTTTTAAAGAAAATCTATGGCAAATCATGGATGAGAAGAGTTATTAATGCACTCTTCCTCTACAAATTACCTAGTATTTATTTATCTATGCACATATCCTAAACTCCCAGTATAATACAAGCTCCTTAGGGGCAGGTACTGTTTAATTTATGTCTTAAGTTTTTTGAGCACAGTCTTTTACTCACTAGGCACTTAATTTGTTGAATTGATTTTAATTGAATTGAAATATATGCATTTGTTTTGTAGAATACGGAAAGAAAACTAAAATGGGAAATAAAAATGTGTCCATACCTCATGCTGTTTTTCAGCAATGTTAAGTGAATTCACAGCAAAAATCACTTCTCTGGCTCCTATGTATAAAGTGTCTTGTATTTTGCTTAGCAACAAAGTTGAATAGTTTGAGATTCCTGGCGCCTGAAAATGTATAAGACGTACTTCTGTGAAGGAGGAAAAAAATAAAAATTACACAACTCTGAGTCATAATGAGAATATTTTCAGTACAGGTAGTAATTTATTTTGGGCATTTTAAGGATGCTATCTCAAAAGCAAAATCTTAGTCTAATTAAGACACTGTGAAATAGCAACAAAAGAACTACACTACATTTATCTCAGGATTAGGTCACTAGTGACACATGCTAAAAAGTGAATTGGTAAGTAACAGGTAATTCTTATATCTTGATAGGCATCTTTATTGTTTAAGAAGTACCTACTTTCACCGCTAATATATTTGACCCAATTCAGCTTTCTTGGGCACTGGGTTACAGTAAAAAATTCGTAACCCAGCTTCATAGGATTACAGGATAATAGTTTAGAAGGTACTAGAATAGAACTGGAAGGGATTTTAGAGGCCATCTTGTTCAATTTCCTTACTGTACTGATGAGGAAAATGAGGACCAGAGAGATTAAATTCTTTGCCCAAGGTAACACTGGTAGTAAGTGGCAGAACCTGGATTCAAAATTAAGTGCTTTTGAGTCTAAACCCAGCCGTCTTTCCACTATACCAAACTGCCTCCATTGAATCTGTTTAAGAACTTACATGTAAATTGTTAACTGAAAATGCCCATTATTAGGGTAGTTTAGAAGCAAGACACCACACCAAATATCTGGGAAGCTTCATAATAACAATTATCCATTTAAATTTCATCTAGCTAAGGTTTTTTTTTTTTTTTTGGCTTTTGTTTTGGTTTATTTTAAGGGGCTACAGGCTAAGGTACCAAGAGCTTCACTTTGAGGATCTGCATATCCACAAAATAATAGGATTATTGGATCTACTGCTAAAAAAGACTAGAAATGCTTCCTCCTTTTCCAAATAAGAGAACTGAGGCTCAGGGAGGTTAAAGACTTCTCAGAGGTACTAAGAATCAGAAATAAGATTTGAATGTATGTCATATAAGACTCCTGAGTCAGTGTTGTTTTTTTTTTTACTGTACCATGTAGTCACTTAAACATTTTCCTTCAGTATTTTAAACACCATTGAAGATATCATTTATTTTCCATCTATATCTACTGTCAAGGACAATAGAAACAGTTATATAAAAGACAGTTAGTAGTATATTTTTCAAAGAAGAGCCAGTGCCATTTTCCCTCCCAAACTACTGGCCTCAAGTAGTCAATGTCACTTAGATTTCCACATACTAAGAGAGTAATAAATATTCTTTATTTTTCCAAGTTTTGTCAGGAGAGATGTTCAATGATTCTTTACTGAAAGAAGTATCCCTTCTTTCAAAATATTTTTTAGTACTGAGACCACTGTGAACACAGCTTTTAAAAACAGTCTTTAAGGGATTTAAGAGATCTCAGTTCATTGCCCTGTCTAGTCAGCCTGACTCCATCTTCTATACAAGCATGGTGTGAAATACTTTATTAAAACCTTTGTTAAATCCATTCTATCATGAAATAGTAGATAATAAATGATCATTGTCTCTGTGAGGCACAAGTAACCAAAGAAAACAATTTTCATAAAGCTAAGATGCTAATGCTAAATTTAGGAGTTAGGCATCATTTCAATGTTCTAGTTCAAGGATAGGGAAACTGCGACCTCGAGGCCACATATAACCTTCTGAGTCCTCAAGTGTGGCCCTTTGACTGGAACCAAACTTGACAAAACAAATCCAAACTTGGACTCAGTCAAAAGGTCACACCCAAGGATCTAGAAGGCCACATGTGGCTTCAAGGTTGCAGGCTCCCCACCCCTGTTCTAGTCCATAGCATTTACATAAAATGCTTAGAACTATTATTTTCTTAATGTAGCAGCAAAAAATATGACAATGAACATTGTTACTCTTAGATTTCTTTTTGTTGTTTAAAAATCAAACCAATGGTTACATAGTTCCATTTACAAACCAGGATACAGATAAATTTTTACTGTTTAAAAAAATAATAATAAATAAGATCTTATAGAGAAAGACCTCTACGAGCATATCTTTATTCCTAAATGTGAAAATTAACCTTAGTAACTAAGCTTCTAAAGCATAATATGTCATAATAGATCTATGACATGTGAAATTACAATTATTAGTAATAAGTTTTTACATGGTATTCTTCCAGTCATGATTTCATACAGTGATAAATTTGAAAAACAGAAGGAGACTGACCTTGCAATTAACTCTAATTGAACACTTAATGGCTAGCAGCTTAAATGACCTTAATAGATTTTTAGCTAAAGGCTTAAAGTTTAAGTAAATAAGCACTCAGGTAAAAACCCGTAATTATGTATCACAAAAAAATCAAGCCCAAAAAACCCAAACCAGTAAAAATTCTAAACATCTCTCTTCAAGTTTTATTCTTACCTCTCTGCTCCCAAGTGATTCTAGGTATTGGACCAAAAGCAACTGTTGTTCCAAATGACAAAACCAAAACTATAAAGAGTCCACGTAAAGCCATATTAAGCATCTTCATGAGGTGGTAACTGCTGAGCAGCTGCAGGAGCAAATGTCTTCAACTTTTTGTATATCACAGGGAAATATTGTTGAATGCAACAAAGAATGAAAAACATGCAAATAAACTCATAAATAGAAGTTTCCAAAAGGTTACTTTTCTGAAGAAATACTCCTTTTCCAGTATGTCAGATGAAGAGAAACTCCACACATGGGGGTTTTCTTAAATATTATGTTGTCTTTGAAGAACATTCTTCACAATCGTGACAATATATAACTGTAGAGGAGTGAAAATGAAAGTGGTTAAAAGATTAAAATCATGAAGCAATCATTTCTGCTTTTCAGGTTTTTTGTGTGCCCTGTCTCTTACAGGTTCCTTTTTATGAAGTCTATTATAAAAAAGCTTAGCAGAAGAGGGATACTTACAGTGTGGCATACTTTAGACCCATATCATTGCTCGACACTGTGAAATGATTTGAAATACCTGAACTAGAAAGGTACAAGAAAAGGAATTCTTTGTCCACCATAGAGAGATTCTCTGCTGCCAGACTCGAGAGAAGAAAAATCCAAGATCTTAATGCCTTCCTGACCTTACTAATCCAATAGCACAGAGTGCAGTGGAGACCTACAGAAAGAGGCTTATAGGTGATCAATAAAAGGATTTCACCAATTCTTGATGTGGCAGTGAAATTAAAAGTTGTAGAAATCAATTTGGTTATTTGTTTCTCTTTGAAACATTCCCTCTTCTATTCCATTAACATTGCTGATGTCAGGGATAAAATACTAGTCCCACTATGGTATATGTAACAAAGGCAATTTTGTTAAAAGAAGAGAAAATGCAAATGGATTGTTATAAAGAAATATAAACTGGTAAGTTAGGAGCTGCCAAACATTTTGCATTTAACCAGGCTTTTATGCATTCTATCTACAGGAAGACCACATAAGCAGATAGCTCTACCTATGCTTCTGCCAAAGATTCCTGAAACTGAGTTAGAAAAGACAAAAATTGCAATTACAGAGATGTTGGAGGATGAAGGGTGTATGGTTCCTAGTCCCCCTCTCTGTTTCCTCTATAATCAAGTTAAACAGGTGGTTCTGTAGTTTTCTCTTCTCCCCTCTTATTCAGTTCACAAATACCCTAGTCATGCTGTGAAATTAAGTCTCAAACAACTGTCACATAATTTATCTTTGACATAATCACAGAGTTTAACAATTAGAAGGGAACATAGTAGTCACCCAGTCTAACCAACACTCAAAATGAATTCCCAATATAAGATCTTCCCCAGGGGATTATTCAGACTGCTTCATGACCTCCAATGAGGAAAAATCCAACCACCTTTTGCTAGTTGTTAACAATTTTTTCTTACCATCAAGACAAAATTTGCTCTTTGAGGACTTCTAGCCACGGCTCCTAGTTTTGCCCTCTTAGGCCAAATGAAACAATTGTAATCCCTATTCCATATTATAGCCCTTCGAGTACTTAAATGTAGTTATGTTTCCCTCTTAGTCTTCTCTAAGCTAAACATATCTAGTTCCTTTCAACTGATCCTCATGTGACATGGACTCACAAGGTCCTTCACTATTCTGGCTGCCCTTATCTGAATACTCTTCAGCTTATCAATATCCTTCCTTAACTGTAGTGCCCAGAACTGAACACAGTACTTCAGATGAGCTTTGAGAAGGGCAAAATACAGAGACAATCGCCTCCCAATTCTATGCCTTTCTTAATGCAGACAAAGATATTCTTCAGTCGTTTCAGTCCTCTCTGACTCTTCATGGTCCCATTTGGGGTTTTCTTGACAAAGATAATGGAGTGATTTGCCATTTCCCTCTCCTAATCATTTTACAGATGAGTAAACTGAGGCAAACAGGGTTAAATGACTTGCCCAGGGCCACAAAGTTAGTAAGTATCCGAGGCTGCATTCTGGACTCCATGCCCAATGTTCTATCTACTGCACAGCCTAGTTGCCTGGAAGCCAAAGATAGTAGTAGTTTTTTTGGCTACCACATTAAATTGTTGGCTCATATTTAGGTGTTTTATATATTTACTTTAGCATGCGCTCCATTGCCACCTTCTTTGCCACCATCATCCCTCTTCCCCACCAGGGACGGCTGCTTTGTCTTGTGGCTATTACCCTGGTAACATAGCTCTACCCCTCTGCTGTCCCCCACCCCCACCCCATATCTTCATGTAGCAAAGCCTTCACACCAGCATCACAATCTCAAGCCAATCTTGCCGAATACAGCAAAACCTTGTCCTAGGGGATTTTAGGCATTTGTGGCAGGAGGAATGGGCATCTGACTCTACCATCCAAGGAATGTCTGTGTGACTTAGAAAATACAAATTAACATTATCTATGTTGTACTATATTTTTACTTATTTTGCTAACCAATTCCCAATCTGGGACCAGATGACACCGCAAGGGTCTTCATTTTTTACTGGATAACTGGAGGTGAACAGATCAATCTTCCAGATAGCCTCTGTCTCACTCCCCCTTTGTTGAGACATCTTCAGAACTTCAGAACACTCTTGATGCCTCACCTTGGGGACTGTTTGGGTTGGGGGGTCACCAGCCCTGATGAAATGGACACATTTCTTTGATACTGCTACTGTTCTTTTCTCCTGCTTTAATGTGTTGGTTATGAAAACTGAAATACTCAGGTTCAAGTACCATTCCCCTTGAAGCTGGAAGAGGGACATCATTTTCTCAAGACAATCTCCTTAGTCCTGATCCAGGACCTTCTACTTTTCTGTCCAAGTCTGCAGTCTGTGACTGACAATTGTCTATTTTTTCTAGAAGGATGTGAAAGTTTGGGGCATTATCGACATCTCCAGTTTTTTGGCTGGCTTCCATGTGTTTGATTATGTCCTGCGTTATGCACTGGAATGCCCTATAGGAGATATATTTTTGGATCAGGTATCCAAGCTCTGTGTGGAGCGTTTCAATGATCAGCTTCTTGGCCAAGATGTGCAGGTGATCAGGAAGGACTGAGCTCTCAGCAGACTCATTTGAGATCAACAAATTTTTTCTCCGGCCTTGAACATCTACCCTGTACTTATTCTCCCCTTCAGTAGAGGTCAGTCTTCTGACTACCACACTAAATTGATGACTTATACTGAGTTTGCAGTCCACTAAAATCCCAAGACCTTTCTCAGAACTACTGCTGTGTCTACCTGGGAGATTTTTTTTTTTTTTTGCATACCAGTTTAAACTAAAGCATATTTACTTTCATTTTACTAGATTTAGACAAATGCTCTTGACCAGTGGTGTTAAACAGAAACAGATCCCTTCAGGCCATACATTGACTTAGAAAATACAAATAAACATTATCTATATTGTACTATATTTTTACTTATTTTGTTCCCAATTACATTTTGATCTGGTACTGATTGTACCAGCACATGTTTGATATCTCTGTTCGCCACTTTCAAGATACCTGTGAATCCAAACTGTCATCAATGTGTTAGCTATTCCTACCAGCTTTGTTACTGGGGGGAAAAAACTTAAACAGTGCAAGACCAGGAACAGATTCTTGGGATATCCCACTGGAGACCTCCTACCACAGTGGCTGTCTCAGTCTGGCTACCCAACCAGTTCTGAATCCAAAATATTTTTATCTGGGCAACATTACTTCATCTTCTCCACAAGCAGAGCATGAGATACTTTATTAAACCTTTGCTAAATCTGAGTAAAGCATAAACACACACACACACACACACACACACACACACACACACACACACACACAGTATTTCTCTCATCAAACAGTTCAGCAACCCAGCCAAAAAAGGAAAAAAAAAGATTAGTTTGGTATGATCTGTTCTAGCTGGATTCATACTAGCTTTTTGTACATGAAGAAGTTGCAACAGTCGAGTAAGCTGATGGAGTCTGTGTGTGTGAGAAACCAGCTATACTGTAATTACCAAAAGTGTCTAATATTTTAAAATTTTAGGATATCATATGAAACATAATACTAGACTATTTTTGAGTCTCCCCAATATTCTATCCAGATATTTTAAAACTCTGCTTCATGTGCTTTACTTAACCAAGTTTTATTTTTAAACTATTAATCTTTGATAAAGATTTTGTACTTAGGAGAGATTATATAATTGGGACTGGGTTAATCTACAGATAGCCCCTTATTTCTGTTGAGTAGTTATTAGAAGATTTCAGTTGGATGATTCTTGGACTCCATGATTTTTGTTTTTCATTATTTCCTATATAGCAGAAGTGCCTAACCTAGAGTCCATGAACTAAAAAAAAAAATGTGTGTTTATATATATATATATATATATATATATATATATATATATATATATATATATATATATCATTGTATTCTAATGCAACTGGTTTATTTTATAATCTTATATATTTTATTTTATGTATTATTTGGAGAAGAAGGTTCACAGGCTTTACCAAGCTCCCAGAGGAGTCCGTGACACAAAAATGTTCAAGGAATCCTTCCTTTAATTGTGCTTAACTACCTTGTATCTACTATTTTGTAGTTTTATTCATAAAGTTTCTATTGATATCTTAGCAGTTAGCCTCTCAAGTAGTTTATCTATTCTGTATTTATTTTGAATGGAATTTCTCTTTCTATATCATCCAAATAAGTTGTTTTTTGCTTTTTGGAGGGCAACTGGGGTTAAGTGACTTGCCCAAGGTCACACGGCTAGTTTCTGTATTAAGTGTCTGAGGCCGCATTTGAACTCAGGTCCTCCTGACTCCAGGGCTAGTGCTCTACTCACTGCTCCACCTAGCCACCCCTAAATAAGTTCTTTTAGTAAAATACAGAAATGCTGTGGTTTATTTTATATCCTGCAACTTTGATAATAATTGCTTCAATTAATTCTTTAATTGACTCTGGGGTTTTCTAAGTATACTATCATAGCACCTACAAAAAAAACTTGGTAATTTATTCCTTCTTTGTCTATGTTTAGTCCCTCAATTCCCTTTTTTTGTCTTACTGTCATACTACTATATAAAATTTCTTAGCACTATATGAAAACGACGATGAACATCTTTCCTATGTCCTTATTTTTGCTGGAAAGGGCTCTAGTTTGTCCCCATTTCATATAATGGTGGTTCTTGGTTCTAGATATATACTATTTACTATGTTAAGGAAAGATTAATTTGTTGCTATATTTTTTTATTTTTTCCCCCCAACAGAAACGGGTTCTACATTTTGTTGAAAGCTTTTTCTATTGATACAATAATATGATTTTTGTTATTTTTGTTAATAATAGTCACTTATATTTATAATTTTACTAAAATTAAACCAACTTTTAATTCCTGGTATAAATCCATAGTGTAAAATCTTTATGATGAACTGCTATAGCCTCTTTGCTTGTTTTGACTCTCTTGGGTTTAGGTATCAAGACCATATCTATAACAAAGAAAGAACTAGGCAAAAACCTTTCTTCTTGTATAATATTGGAATTATCATTTTTAAAATACTTGATAGAAGACACTTGTAGTAAATCCATCTATCTGGTCATTTTCTTTGAGAGAGAGTTTATATCTTTTCGATTTATTTTTCTAAGATTAGGCTATTAAAATTATCTATTTGTTGTTCTGTTGCTCAAGGGCATTTTCTATTTTTGTAAACATTTATCCATTTCATTTAAGTTGTCAGTCTTACTGGTCTATGGTTAAACAAAATAGTTTCTAATAATAATATCCTTTATTTCTCCTTCATTTCTTTTTTTTACTTTTTCTTTTTTGATACTGTTTTTATTTTATTGGTTTTAAAAAAATCAAGTTCCTAGTCTTATGCATTAATTCAACAGGTTTTTAACCCAATTTTATTAATTTTTTTATGATTTATATTTTCGTGTTTAAGTGAGGTTTCTTAATTTATTGGTTTACTGTATTTTTAGTTACATGCCAAATGTACTGATTTAGTCTCTCTTTTACTGATGAAAATTCATTCAGAGATATGTTTTCCCCTAAAGACTGTTATGGCTCCATCCCCCAAATTTTGTAATTTTTATCATGATTGCCAATTTTAATGAAATTAGTTAATATTTCTACGATTTGTTCTTTGACTAGTCAATTCTGTAGGGTTATTTGGTCTCTAGATTACTTTCAACCTTTTATTTAATGGCCATTTATAATTTTTATTTCATTAAGTTCAATGAAGGGTATTTTTGCTTTTCTGTATTTGAGGCTTTAAATGTCCTAATAAAAGGCAAATTATTGTAAAGACATTTTCTGATCACACATTTTAAGTTTCTCTTTACTCTTTTGTTTATTTTCTTCTTACTCTTACTTCCAAATTGCTCCTCAGCCCTGATCTTTTCATAAGAAATGCTCAGAAGTCTTCAATTTCATTAAAGGTCCATTTCCCTCCCCAGATTTCCAAGTCACATGATTAAAAAAATGGCAGGCAAGAAATTTCCTCCAGTTTTCATGACTTCCTAAACCTCTCCAAAATAAGAATTATGTACGAGAAGTAAGCAATTGCAGGTATCTTCACAGTCTAAATTAGAACTTTAATGAAGAACTCACAGCAGAGAAAGCTAATCCCTAAAATGCACACTCTATCCCAGGCTCTAGCAAAGTAGTACAACCTGACCCATGGATGTGTGCTTCAGTAACTCCCTTTCTGCTATTGCAGACTCTTTTTTGTCTTCATGGATAGAATATTGTCTCAGGAACATGGGAATCAAAGTCCCTAGAAATAACTTCATCAAGAACAATGGAAGATATGGGCCCAGAGAAGAGATACGATAGTCAATAGGAACAAAAATTATCATGTGGAGGGCAAGGGGTATCAATGAATCTAATAATCAGGGGCACAGGATAATTTTTATCATGAAACGATATTTCTATCCTCCCTGTCTCCTACAGGAACTGATAGTTCTAAGAATAAGGCACAACAGAGGGAAAAGGACAAATGTATATAAGAAGCAGTAAATATAAACTTTAGAAGAAAAAACAAAAATAGTTGCCTTAGAAGCTTTATTCTATAAGGAATATAGATATTAAAGAAGAAAAAATTAAATATAAAGGCCATGAATCTAAAAATAAAGACTCAAAATAGAAATAGAAGAGAAATAATGAGAACCAGAGGGGGGAAAATCCTTTTTAAAAAAGATATAGAAAAGGATTTTTAAAACTAACAAACAACTCAAATTGAAGGGGAGGAGAAAAGGGATTTTACTTGACTACTTAAGTGAGGTGGGAGGAGGAAAACTTAGGTAACTAGATACAAGAAAGAGAGAAAAAGGAATTAATAAGTGAAATAAGATGCCAAAATTTGGGGAAAGGAGGGGAGATACTCTAGGGTGAGGAGAAGAAACCATGCAGAAATATAGCTTCTTTAAAAGTAGATTAATATAAAAATAACTGAAGAGAAAAAGTACTTTCTTTGTAGAGGAAGGAAAGAAAAATCTTAATTAAAAAAAACCCCCACCAATACTAGAGATAAATGAAGGAAAATATAAAACTTTAACAAATTTAAATGTGAATGGATTAAACAACTCTAATGGTGAATGGACTAAAACCAATAAAATGAAAAAGAGTGACATACTGAAAAAGAAAACAAAACCCCAAAAGAAACACATCTAAAAAGCAAAGAAAAACAGAATAAAAAAGAGGGACAGAAAGAAAATAAGACTACGAAACAAATGAATTCAAAAAAACAAGACTTGTAATCATACTATCAAACAAGGCAAAAAAAAAATCATACCAGAAAAATGCTAGTAATAGCAGCAAAACAAGAGAAAAAATTAAATTAGTAAGTATAGATAAAGAGGAAATAAAACTACCCCTATTGCTAAGGACATGATATTTTACTTAGAAAAACTTATTCCATAAGACAATTAACAGCTTCAGTCAGGTTTTGGGGTACAAAATAAATCCTCAAAAATCAACAGCATTTTTATATAACAAAATGGGGCAAAAACGAAAGGAAATTCAATCCAAAGTAACTATAAAATGCAGAAAATATTTTGGGATAGATCTACCAAAGCACACAAAATACTTCCTGCACCAAAGTGGCAGACGAGAGAAGGGGGTATATTTAAGAGATGTTATAAAGTTAAAATTGCCAGGTTTTGGCAACAGATTAGGTATAGGGTACAAGAAACATGATAATTAAATCTATGGGAGCTGATGAGATCATTAAGTGAAGTAGTACAGAAGGAGAGAAAGGGCCTTAGCCAGAGCCAGTGGGTATGACCTGGATGAAGATCCAAGTGAAGGAGATGGAGGAGAGGTCAGGAGAACCAAGAAAGTAGTGTCACAAAAATCTAGAAACAAAGAAAGTTATCAAGGAGAAGAGAGTGATGGGCAGTGTCAAACGTTGCAGAGAGGCAAAAAAAGAATGAGAACTGAGAAAAGGCCACTAGATTTGGCAATTAAGAGATAGCTGGTAACTGCAGAGAGCAATTTTGGTGGAACGATGAAACTGGAAGCCAGACTGTGAATTAGGGGAGATTAAAGGAATTAAGAAGAGAGGGAGAAGAAAGGAAGTAGGAGCACACATTGTAGGTGGCTTTCTCAAGGAGTTTAGCCATAAAAGGTTGAAAACAATACAGGATGAGAGTCAGTGGAGATGGAAGGATCACAAGAGAGCATTTTGAGAATGGAGGAAACATGGACATATCTGTAAGCAGCAGGGAATGAATGAGCAGATAGGGAGAGATTGAAGACAAGTGAAACAGCGGGGATCACAGAAGGAGTAATCATTTGAAGGAGATGGGATGGGATCCCTTGTGCAGGTGGAGGAGTTTGCCTTGGCAAGGAGTAGGGCCATCTTTTCGTTCGAGACATGGGTGAAGTAGGAGACAGTGGCAGAAGACATCTGAATGAAATGAGATAAAGAGGATGGGGAGTAGAGAGAGCTGTTGGCAAATGGTCTCAATTTTTTCAGTAAAATATAAGGCAAGGCTCTCAACTGATAGGATGTGTGGATGAGGAAAAATGGGAGGTTTAAAGGAGAAACATGCTATTTCATCTAGTTCTAAAATGTAACTTAGACAATTTGATTTGAATGACATTGCATCTTTAAAATTAAATATGATTGCTATTTTTATTACATTGGCACAGCCCAGTGAAAATCTCTCCAATTATGTGAGTCTGAGTTTATTTCTGCAAAGAGTATTTTATATTTGCATATTCATATGGTTCCAGTGTTTTGGAAGGTGGGTTCAAATTCTGATATATTATGTAGTTGAGAAGAGAATTTCTTTTTCTATAAATTTCTATATTTATTATTTCTATATTATTTCATTATTTCTATATTTCTATCTAAATTTCTATAAATTTCTATAAATTCCTGCTGGGTTTTCTTGGTAATATACAGAAAGGCTGATGGTTCTTATGGGTTTATTTTATGTCCTTTAATTTTAGTTAATTGTTTACATTAATTTTAATGGACTTTATAGATTCTTTCAGTGAAACATCTCTTACTTTGACTCTGCTTATTAACTCAATTTCTCTTTCTTGTCTTTTTGCTAGAGGTAGCATTTCTATCTAAGAAGAGTGCTTTGCATCAATTGGGATCAAATGAGATAATATTTGTAAAAAGCACTTAGCACAGTGCCTGGCACATAGTAGGTGCTATATACATGCTTATTCTCTTTCCTTCTCTTCCTTCTCCCCAAAACTTCTGTTTTTTGGAAAGACCACTAAATTTAAGCCTATTTCCTTAACATTAATCCCTATGGTTACCATATAGCTAGAAAACATGGAATTAGGGATTTCCATGGATTCTTCACATGGTAGCTGTAAGTAGGATGTAATATATTGCTCACAATATCTTGCAAACATCAACAAGTCAAGAATGGCATAAAATATCACCAATGACATGTAAGAATGGAAGAATAGGTGGCCCTGTCATCTAGCAAGAATGAGAACAGAGAGCATCCTAAGTGCTATCCTAGAATTTTCAAGACATCAAAAGAAGCAGAAGAAGACCATTAGCACATTGGTAGATCCTCAATAAAGAATGTTAGGAAAAACAAGACCAATAACGTATGGAAGGGGCACAATCTGTTCTGATGGAGCAAAGTGTCCATAGAGATGAAACCAGAGATTCAGCTAAACATTGGTGTTCTTTATTATGTGTCATTAAATTCTGATTCTGGAAACTTGTATTACCTAACATTGAAACCTCGTGAGTAAGCAATGATTTTCAGACACTGGATGCTTCCCAAAACCATTCTCACCTTTTACTCTCCTCTCTCCAGGACATACTCTTTACTTTTTTTCTGTGACTGTGTTTCATTTATAAATTGGGGAGATGGAAACATATAAATCAAGGAGATGGACTTGAATATATAATTTCAAAAATCAATCTGGCTTAATTTTAATGGTATAGTTTTAGAGGCACTTATTTTAGATATAGGTAATAATACATTGTGGCAAAAACACTGTTAAACCTACACTTCCATTTATACAACAGTTTGAAATGTTATACAAAACACTGAAATGTTACATAAAAATAAACACATAAATCATTCACATACCCATTCACTTCTTATACCTTCAAAGATACCTTATCTTAGTGTTTGGTTTATTGCCAATTAGCAATGGCTTCTGACACCATTAAGCTTTCTGTTTCTAAGCCTACCCCTATCAAGTTAATCTAAAAATAAGCACTTAAATGTAGAAGGGGCTCTACTATTTAAAGGAACCATGCAATGATCATTCTGTAAAGCAGGCAAATCAGACAGTGATGTGAGTTTTCTTAAATTATTACATATCACAGTCATTTTTAGGATGACATGACAACTTTTAAGTGCCTGCAAAAGTAGGCTCTTTAAAGATAATAATGAGAGGCTACTCAAGAAAGGGAGACCTATTAGGAGGCAACTGCAATAGTCCAGGTGAGAGCAATGAGGGTCTGAATTAGAGTAATGGCTGTATGAGAGGAGAGAAGAGGGAAGATGAAAGTGACATGAAGATAGAATTGACTAGACTTGGCAAATAACTAAGTATGAGGGGTGAGAGGAAGTAAAGGGTCCGGGATCAATCAAATAATCAAAAAGTACTTATTAAGTACTTACTATATGCTAAACTCTTGGAGGTACAAAAAAATCAAAACCAAAATGAATTCTGGGGTACTTTTATATTCTACAGCAATTTATAGCATTTTCCACATAGCAGATAAAATAAATGTGAAGAGGCTGTGCCTATTAGGCATGCCCAAAGAGCCTGTCTTTTTCTCTATTAGAATGTGAACTCTCTGTAAGATCTTTGCCTTTCTTTGTATCCTCAGCACTCAGCAAATGGCCTGGCACACATTAAGTCTTTGGTAAATGTTTGCTGACTGAATAGACTTATGTATCCTTGACAACTGTGAATCTTGAAGACAAGATGTAAGCCTTTGTTCTGGTACTGATTCTGGACAGTTCATACACCTGAGTTTGGCCTTTAAAAGGGGAGGAACATGACAGAGCAAGAAAGGGCTAATAGAGAAACAGACCGGTGATTGGTATTATTTATTATGTGTCATTAAATTTTGATTCTGGAAACTTTTATTACCTAAAATTGAGCCGTTCACTAGTGAGCAACTAATGGTTTTTGATGGATGCCTCCTAAAACTACCATACTCCCCCTTCCTAGAATACATTCTTCTTTTTTCTGTAATTGTCTTTGTTTATAAATTGGACAGATGAAAAAGAAACAAATTGAGGAGAAGGACAGGTAAATATAATTAAAATCAATTTGCCTGAATTATTGTTGCAAAGTTTCAGAGAACCTAGCAAGAGGCCAGTTCATCCACAGGGCTAATGTAGATAAACATAGGTTCTGTAAGGCAAGCAAGTGCACCTAGATGTGGCTCCAGTTAGACCACAGATATTCCAGAGGACCTAAAGGAAGGCAAGAACATCATTGCAGTGAAGTAGGAGAGAAGGCACTGTCAGCAGCACAAATGGTTACTACTTTAGAGTATAATTCAAGGTCTAGAAGAGTTATTCTTCCCTTGATTCATACTTTTTTTTTAGTATTTCCCTTGAGATTCCAAAACATTTGTTCTTCTAAATGAATATTTTATTTTGTCTAGCTTTATAAAGTATACCACTGCTAGTTTGATTGGTATAGCACTAAATCTATAAATTATTTTTGCTATTATTATTGTTTTTATTATATTGATACAGTCCAGCCATGAGCACTAACGATCCTTGCAGGTATTTAAGCTGTTCTTTATCTCTTTAAAAAGTAGTTTAAATTTCATACACACACACACACACACACACACACACACACACATATGTAGTCAGTAAGTCAACAAGCATTTATTAAGTGCTTAGTTATGTTCTAGGCACCAGATTAAGTGCTAAGGATACAAGGAAAGACAAAAACATTCCCTGCCCTTAAGGAGCTCACAATTTAAAGGGGGAGATATGACAACTCTGTCTGTCTGTCTATTTATCACATAAATCAGAAAGAAGGTACTTGCAGAAGGTGAGATTTTAGTTAAGACTTGAAGGATGAGGAGGGAGAATATTATTCCTGGCATCGGAGACAGCCAATGAAAAGGCATAAAATTGGTCAGGAACAAGGAGGACAGTGTCACTGGGTTAAAGAATATATGGAGGGTAATAGAGTATAAGAAGAATGGCAATGCAGAAAGAAGTCAGGTTTTGCAGAGTTTTCAAAACCTAACAATATTTTATATTAGATCATGGAGGTAACAAAGAACTAGTGGGGGTGCTTGATCAGACTTTCACTTTGGGAAGATCATTTTGAAAAGTAAGTAGAAAATGTGCCTTGGTAGACTGACTCCCCAAGTGTTTTATGCATTTAGTAAAACTCTAAAAGATAATGCTGCTAAAGTGCTGCATTCAATATGCTAGCAAATTTGGAAAACTCAACAGTGATCACTAGATTGGGAAAGATCAATTTATATCTCAATTCTAAAGAAGGGCAATGCCATGGAATGTTCAAATTATCAAAAAGTTGTACTCATTTCACATGCCAGCAAGGTAATACTTAAGATTTTGCAAGCTAGGGTTCCAATATGTGGACAAATAATTTACCAGAAGAGCAGGCTGGTTTTCAAAGAGGCAAAGGAACTAGAGACCAAATTGCCAACATTCACTGGATTATGGTGAAAGCAAAGTCGTTTCAGAAAAAAAAAAATCTACTTCTGCTTCATTGACTGTAGTAAAGCCTTTGACTATGTGGTTCACAACAAAATGTGTCAAGTCTTCAAAGAGATGGGAGTACCAGATCACCTTACTTTTCTCCTAAGGAACCTGTATGTGGGTCAAGAAGTAACAGTTAGAATTGAACATAGAACAACTGATTGGTTTAAGATTGGGAAAGGATTATAACAAGGTTGTATATTGTCTCTTATTTATTTAACTTATAGGCAGAGTACATCATGTGGAATGCCAGGATGGACAAATCAAAAGCTGGAATTAAGGGTAATGGGAGAAACAGCAACAATCTCAGAAATGCAGATGGTGCCACTTTGATGGCAGAAAGCAGAGGAATTAAGAATCCTCTTGATGAGGGTGAAAGAGGAAAGTATAAAAGCTAGCTTAAAGCTTAACATTAAGAAAACTAAGATCATGGCAATGGTCCCATCACTTCCTAGAAAACATGGAGGAAAAATGGAAGCAGTGTCAGATATTACATTCTTAGACTCAAAGAACACTGCAGCAAAAGGAAAAGGTGACAGCAGAGAATGAGGATGAGACTGATAGTGTAACAGAAGTAATGGACATAAGCTTGGACAGATTTCAGGAGACAGCGGAGGACAGAAAAGTCTCACGTCCATGAGGTCACAAAGAGTCAGAAATCACTGAAAAATTGAACAAGAAGAAGTTATTGTGAATGGGACTTCCTTTTCTATTTTTAATTCCTAGACTTTTCTACTATTAAACAGAAATGCTATTGGGTTTTATGGGTTTATTTTACATACTGCTACTCTGCTGAAATTATTAATTGTCTCAAGTTTTTTGCTGACTCTTAAAGACTTCCATCATGCCATAAATGAATAAGGATAGTTTTATTCCTTCTTTGCCATATTACTTATGCATTTCATTTGGCTACTGTCTTACTGCCATTGGTAGCATCCACTTGTATTCCATTTTGATACTGAATTCCAAAAAGGAAAGCTAAGTCACACTGACTAGTACCACTCATAAGACTAAGCATAATTAAAAAAAAATAGAATTAAACTAGGAGAAATGGTAGAAAAAAAAAGGTGGAGGTGAGAAGAGGTATAAAGAGAGAGGAAAAGGTAATTATGAGAGAAAAAAGTATAAATGTGAGGAAATGGTGGAGTAACACTGACTTTAGGTATTACCACCAACCTAAATAGTAACACCAACTTTAGGTATTACCACTAACCTAAATAGAATCTTTCCTCCAACAAAGAGAAAATTTTTAAAAGGTATGTGAGTTATTTGCCCTTTCATTTATAATGACTACCTCTCATCAAGGGTTTATTGAAACAATATGGAAAATTTCAAGAATTTACTGGAAGTGAGAGTATGAAACATAAAATGAAATCATCTTTAATAGTACCTTGCAGTATTTCAAACTTTCAGGTTATTTCTGGAAACAGGATACAACTTAGGAGATCTTATCTGAAACAAATGGCAAATAAAGTTCATTTAAGCACTTAAAAATATTCAAGCATGAAAATCTGCTCAGCGCTACTTCTAAAACAGTACTTAGGGAAAAGCTCTCTCTCACAATAAAAAAATTCAAGAATCCTGAGCAAAATATTATTTTGAATATAATATCAGATTTTATGTATATAAAAGTATATGTCTAGGATATGTGTATGTATAAGATAGGTGGCCTGAGATATGCTGTGTTTAGTTTTTTAAAAATAAAAATACACATAATTGTGGAATTAGGACTTCAGAGATTAGTTCATTTATCTTCTCCATGACACATGATCATGGAGTTTCCATTTGAAGACTTCTAGCTATGTACTACCTCCAAAAGAAGCCTATTCCATTTTTTATTCGCTCTCTAACTCTTAGAAAGCTTTACTACCTGTTTGACTTCAGATAAGTCATTTAACTCAGGCCTCAGGTTCCTCCTATGTAAAATGAAGGGAGGAGAGGATATCTAAAAACCCATCTCTATTTTATGAACCTTAATATTCAGATGAAATCAACCTCCCTGCGATTTCTGCTCACTGCTTCTAGCTGTCTCCTCTGGAGCCAAGCAGAACAAGTTTATTTACTCCAACAGTGGTGAGGAATACATGTCTGGCTGAGGAGGAGAGCTGGCTTCTGTCTCTTTCCTGGTCCTCACACTCAAGTGAGCAGAGCCATTCCTTCACATCTCTTCTCTTTAAGCATCTCTAGGTCACCACCCTAAATGGTCCCCTGAGGACTGGAGGGGTGGAGGGAGGGAGTTTGAATGGGAAAAATAGGAAGACAAAAGAGGAAACTTGCTTGAGGCCACTGCCTCATTCTCTCCTACTGGCCAAGCTTCCCAAAAGAAAACCAATGCAGCTCATTCTGTTAAAATGATTCAATCCAAATTTATTTAAACTTTTCCAGGCTTTGAAAGGCTATAATAACATGTACCAATAAAATCTTTTGTTTTACAAGTCCAGAGCTGAGGAAGAAGTCTAGTGACACAAAGTGGAAGCTTTCCTGTGTACTTGGGTGACTGTAATCCCACTCAGCTTCTTTCATGCCTCCCAAATACACATCAGCCATATCTTAGGGAAACCACTTTCTTCTGAGAACACAAGAAATATACTGAAAGAAAATAAACTCGTAAAGAAATGAGGCGTGGAGCTCTTACTGGAAGCAGGCAAATCAGCTATAATCACAGCAGCAAAACCCATAAATTCACATCAGACTGAATGAACAATGAACTCCAGTGAAAAACTACAATTATTCCTTCCACTACAGAATAGCACAAAAAGTCAGCCAGAAACCCAGGAGCAATAGGAAAGAGGGCCTGGCCTTTCCAGAATAAGTATAGCCAGGAATGCTCTCTGTCCAGAGGCAACAAGACAGAAGGTTCCTAGAGGAAGGCCCTAGGGGGAACCCTTCCTTCCAGATACACTTTGGAAACCCCAGAGAGTGGCAACAAGGGCTAGCACAGGGCTGTAGCACTCAAAATGGGACAATGCAGGTCTAGGAGCACTAAGATCCTTAAAAAATACTCTGTATTCAGATACCAGAGAAGGCTCTGAAGATCAAGCCTCCAATTCAAGGAGACCTAACCCTGGAAAGTAGAGGTAAACATAAGAGCCCAGGGAAACCAAAGCAAGATGAAGCTGGGCCACTGTCCCACCAAAAGTGCAGCAGGGCAGAGACAAGCTTTGGCACAAAGCCCATATTAAAAAACTAAAGCTGGAGAAATGAGCAGAAAAAAAATCCAACAACAAAAACAGTCTTATAAATTATTGGTTTAGTAATTCTCCATAACAATTGCAAACATCAACTCAAATGTAAATATGCATTTTCCATATGGACAACATGAATACCTACAAGAAACAAAAGATAAAAAAAATTAAATAAAATCTCTGGAGGAAAACAACTAGAAAAATAAGCAGAAGAGACGAATCAATCTGATCCAAGAAAACTAGACTATCACTGAAAACTAGAATAGACTAAAGAGAAATTAATAATTCTATGGGACAGCAAGAAATATTAGAACTAAATCAAAAGATCAAGAAAAAAGGGATCTACTATCAAAAACTGCTGAACTACAAAATAGATGGAGTTTATGAATCACTGTATTCTCTGAAAACTAGAATTTAAACACAAAACAAAATCAAGACTGCTTACCATATTTCAAAAAATCATAAATAAAAATTTCCCATATGTATTAGAATCAGAGACCAAAGTGAAAATAGGGAAATTCCAACCAATCACTTCCTGAAAAAAACCCCCAAAAGGAACAGTACCAGAAATGGCAGAGCTTCCATGTTATGTGTATAAGAATCCAGAAAGCAGCTCAAATATCAAGGAACTACAGTTAGGGCCACTGAAGACCTAGAAGTTTCTTATAAAAATGAAAGGAGACCTTGGAATATAATGTTCCAAAAGACAAAAACTATAGGCTTACAACTAAAAATAACTTACCCTGCAAAGCTGAATTATGTTCCTTCAGGGGAAAGAAAAGACCTTTAATGGAACAGAAGACTTTTCAAGCATTTCTGCTTCAGAGATGAGTAGGAACTTTGAAATCAAACACAAATCCAGAGAAACCAAGAAATGTAAATTTATTGGCGCATTTTCAGGGATACATAGGATGATATAGTTCTAACATACTAATAAGGGGTGAAGAAACAAGTGTCCCTTCAGAATCTTAAGGTCTTCAAAACATACTGAGGAAGTCAAATAAGAAAAACAGAAATTCTAGAGGTAGATTGGTTTTTCACTGAGAGCTTTAAAAGAGTAAAAGAATATATTAATATAGTAAGGAGGAAGAAGGGAGTAGAATTTCTCACAATTGGGGTGTGTGAGAAGAATATGGAGGAAAAGGTGGAGAGAATTGATATTAGATGAAATGAAGAAAATCAGGTTGAACACAAATACATATATAGTAGTTTGGTTTGAAATACATCAAACTAACCTGAGAAGATCTGTATGAATTTCTAAAAGTAAAATGAGTAAAACCAAGAGAAAAATTTATACAATAACAATGCTATAAAGACAAAAATTGAAAGACGTAGGCTCTCTGATCAAAGAACAAAACCAATCACAATATCAGAGTTTCTATGATAAAACATACTATCTACCTTCATTCAGAAAGAGAGGTGATGGACTCAGGGTGCAGACTGAATTATGTATATGTATGTGTGGCTGTACATATACATACATATGTATTTGTATATATCCAATACATATATGCATGTATATATGTAGCAGAAAGCAGACTAAAGTATTTATGGTATATCTACATATGATTATATACATAAACATTAGAAGAAAAACTATGAAATAGAGAGTAATAGTTTGATATGGAATCATATTTTTGCATACTGCTATATATATGAAAATGTTTCCCTTTTGTTACATAAAATAGTCATATACTAGACACTAGAGACAATTTAAATTTTTTAAAAGTTTTTTTTTTTTTAACACAAAAGAAAAATGGGATATAGGCTCCACTTGAGAGAACTGGGATAAGATAAGCTAAGATATAAAGTAAAACCACAAATTAACAGCCAACAAAATCCAGCAGGAAGAGAAAGAGAAATGCCATTAAAATAGCTTTAGATAATACAAAATACTTGGGAGTCCAAGTGCCAAGACACATACAAGAACCATGTGAACACAATTACAAAACACTTTTTCATATAAAGATAGATTTAAGCAACTGGAAAAACATTAATTTCTCATGGATAGGCCAACTCAAAAACAGTAAAAATTCATCTGGAAGAACAAAAGATCAAGAATATCAAAGGAATTGATGGGAAAAAAAGTGAAGGAAGGTGACCTAATAAGTAGTACCAGATCTCAAACTATTCTACAAAATGGTAATCATCAAAATAATCTGGTACTGGCTAAGAAATAGGATGGTTGGTCAACAGAATAGATTAAGCACTAATAATATACAGAAATAGATGACCACTAGTTTTGATAACTCCAAAGATCCAAGCTACCTGAGGCAAGAACTCACTGTCTGACAAAAACTGCTGGGAAACTGGAAAGCAGTCTGGCAGAAACTAGGCATAGAGCAATATGTCACACTGTTTACTAAGATAACAGTAAAATAGGTACATGATATAGACATAAAGGGTGATACATCTCAAGTAAATTATGGGAGCATGGGAAAAATTACCATCAAATTCAATTTGGATAAGGAAAGGGTTTATGACCAAACAAGACAGAGGATCAAGAGAAGTAAAACGGATAATTTTGATTACATTATATTTAAAAGGTTTTGCACAATGAAGCCAAAATTAGAAGGAAAAAAGAAACTGGGGGGAAATTTTTTTTAGGTTTACTAAATTTATTTTTAAAATCATAAAACGTTTCTTATAAAAAAGCATTACATTCTGCACACTGCTCTGAATGGATGCCAGGGACATGTGGACTATTGATACTCTTTCTCCCCTGTCCCACCCCCCTGAAAAAATGACAGTGATCATAAAACAAGGTTTTCACAATAGTTCAGGAGGAGAAAAAATTATTATTTTTTTTACCACCAACAATGAACAAAAATAAAATTTACTCTGCTGCTGTTTCAAAATTTCAATGTTAGTTTTGCGTGCCCTCCCCCCCATTTATAAGGAACTAAAACATTACATCTGGTGAACAGCAAAGATTTCACTACATCTCAAATGCAGAACACCTATGAAGCAAAGGAATGTTGGCTTTTTAAACAGAAGAAGATTTTAAAAAAAAGATGTAGGGCTCCTTCAGTTCTTCACTAGTCTTAGAAAAACTTTCCAAAATACTGCTTCACACTGTTTTGCAGTAAATACTGTGCATTCTGTATCTGGTCCTGTGTTCCTGTAATGGTAATAATTCGATCCCCAGGATCCTTCCAAAGGCTCATCAATTTTGATTGATGCTCCAGATTCATGACGTATTTGTCTGATTCGCTGACCACTTTTGTCAATAATAGATCCAGCCAAATCTTTGGGAATAGTTACTTGTGTTGTAATAATGGGTCCATCAAGATCACCGTATGAGCCACGGCCCCCTGCATAGGAATGATCATATCCAGAACCACCCTGTGGCTCATAAGCCATCTGCCATTCGGAAGCTCATCAGCACTAAAATGAACCATGCCATCATAACAGTCACTAGGTCTTCCTCTTCTGTCATAAGCCATAAGATCTCCTCCTCCAGGTGGTGGTGGTGAAGGAAGAGGAAGATTTCGAGCTCTGCTACGGCCCCCGCCACCACGTCCAGGAGGATGTGGGGGAGGGGGTCCTCTGCAATGGGTCATGTCATTATAATCTCTTCTAGATGGGGGCATAGGATGCCCACCACGACCTGGGGCCATTCTATAAAAGCCTCCTCTTCCCTGCATGGAAAACCCTACAGGGCATCCTCATCGATCATCAAACATCATTGTGAAACCCCCGTGGTTATAGTTTCATCATAGAAATTGGGATCATGGGGCTGTGCACGTCCTGATATAAGATCCAGTATGATCTTTATGCACTACACAACCCTATCAGGCTTTCCCCCAATAAGAACAACTCTATCCATGGAATTAGGACAGCATTCCTGGAAAAGCTTGATAGTTGTCTGAGTATTCTCTCGAATACTCTCTTTGTTTTTAGCACCTTTGACCCCAATAATTCCCCCTGCCAGACTCTGGTGAATCAACAATCTTAACTCGCAAAGTCGCTTCCTTTATGGTATTGGTAATTTAAGCATTCCACAGCATCAGATTCGAGCGGGAGCTGGCTGGTTGTAGTGGGTGGTGGCAACTGCAGGCCCTCTTCTAAGGTAGGGATGATTTTTTTTTTTTTTGCTTTTTCAGAGGGCAATTGGGGTTAAGTAACTTGCCCAAGGTCACACAGCTAGGTTTTTGTTTGTGTGTGCATTAAGTGTCTGAGGCCAGAAGGAACTCAGGTCCTTCTGACTCCAGGGCCGACACTCTACTCACTGTGCCACCTAGCCACCCCTATAGGGATGATTTTCTTCAGAATTTTTCCAATTGTTTCAATATCTGCACTGACACTCAATATGCACTCAGGGCCACTGATGTCTGGGGACTGAAAAACTGGCATTGTAGTCTGCATGAAGTGCTTTAATATTTTTGCCTCCTTCCCCAATCACTGCTCCAGCATTCTTGCTTTGAAGCAAAATGTGCAGTTCAACCATCATCTTTTAAAGGCCTGCTCCTCCTCCATATCTTTAGCAGGGCACTTACCAAATTCACCATTGGTTTCAGTATTGGGGAAGGTTTCTTCTGGCTGCTCAGTCTCCATTTTCTCAGATGAAAGGGGTAGATAATCAGTATTATATATCCTTGCAGGGCAGAACTGAAGTGTTCTAGATGGGATCAACAACTGACACCCTAGTGCTGCAGTAGCCGAAGGAGGCTGCCTTCTCTTTGAAAATTAGAATTGGCATAATGGAAGACAACTCCATAAGAGATCAAGAAATTTTTTTTAAAAAGTCAAAAGACTGAAAAATAAATGAAAATATGAAATATCTCACAGGAAAAATAACTGACCTGAAAGACAGATTTGAGTAAAGATCATTTAAGAATCACTGAACTACTTGCAAGTCATGAACAAAAAGAGTCTAGATATCATATTTTAGGAAATGATAAAAGAAAACTTCCTGGTCCTCTTAGAACCATAACTGAAAGAATTCACTGGTCATTTCCTGAAAGAATCTTCAAAATGAAAACAGGAATGTTATAGCCAAAATACAGTTAAGGAAACAATTTTGCATGCATCCAGAACGAAAAATTTTAAGAACAGAGGAGCCACATTCAGGATCACACAACATATAAAGGCCATAATTATAAAGGAGAAGAGAATTTGAAATATGATATTCCTGAAAGCAAAGGACCTAGGCTTATATCCAAAAATAATTTACCCAGTAAAACTGAGTATAATCCTATGGAGGATGAGGGGGAAGGATATTTAACAAAATAAAGGATTTCCAAGAATTCCTGATGGGAAGACCAGAAACAAGTAGAAAACATCGCATAAAAACACAGGATTCAAAAAGAAAGGTAAACATAAGTGGGCAATCATAAGGTCAAAAAGGTCAAACCATTTATATTCTGATGTGGGGAGATGAACCATGTAGCCCCTCAGAACTTTACCATCATCAGATCTCACAGAAAAAAGTAAAAAATTAGACAGAGAGCCTGGGAGAGCTCTATATGTTTGAAGGATCTCAAAAGAAGGATGGCAAGGGTGGAGAAGAGGAACATAGTGGGAATAAAAAGGGAAAGGGAGGAAAATATCTCACATATGGTACATGCAAAGGGGTGGGCAGTGGGGGAGCAAGCCATAACGGATCCTCACTCTCACCTAAACTGGTTAAAGGAAGAAAGAATACTCTCACACACAAAGAGTTGTATACAGAAATACATTATACTCAGCAGAGAAACAGGAAAGAAAGGTCTTTTTATAAAGATGCAGTAAGAAGGGTAGATTAAGGGAGATAGCAAAAAATACTCTTAAAGAGAGAAAAGGGAAAAAAGAGGAGGGAATGTATAAGAGGAAAGGATGGTTAATATAATTGTGATGAATTCACCCATAAAACAAGAAGAGGGGAGCGAAATGGATTGGAAAGCAGAATCTAACAATTTGTTTTATACAAGACACTTGAAAGAGAAAGATGCACAGAGTTCAAACAAGAGGCTAGGACATAATCTATTGTACTTCAGCTGAAATGAAAAAGGCAAAAAATCATGATATTTGACAAAGAAAAACAAATACACCCAATAAAAAGAGATAAATTCTACCATAGACAATGAATTCTTATCAATATTAAATACATGTAACAAATAGCATAGCATTTAAATTCTTAAAAGCAGAAAAGTTAAATAAGTTACAAGAAGAAATCAACAATGAAACTATAATAGTAAACCTCAATTTAACCCTCTCAGACCTAGAATAATCTAACCAAAAATAAGTAAGAAAGAATTTAAGGGACTGAATAGAATTTTAGAAAGGTTAGATATGATAGATCTTTGAGGAATACTGAATTGGAATGGAAAGAAGTAAAGAAAGGAATACGTTTGACACCTCCATATTAGGGCATAAAATCCTCATAAACAAAAGTAGAAATATCAATTACATCTTTTATTGATCAAAATGCAATAGAAATTATATTCCGCAAAGGTCCCTTGAAGAAAAGATAAAAAATGAATTGGAAACGAAATAACTTAATCCTAAAGAATGTGTGGGTCAAAGAACAAATCACAGAAATAATCAATAGTTTCATTAAAGATAATGACAACAATGAAACAACATATCAAAATTTGTGAGATGAAACTAATGCAGTACCCAGTGGAAAACATTTCTCTAAATATCTTCATTAATAAAAGAGGGGAAAAGGGGGTGGTTAGGTGACACAGTGAATAGAGCAACGGCCCTGGAATCAGGAGGACCTGAATGCAAATATGACCTCAGATACTTAACACTTACTAGCTGTGTGATCTTGGGCAAGTCACAACCCCAATTGCCCTGCCTTTCCCCCTCTAAAAAGCAAAAAAAATTAAAAATTAAAAAACAAAAGAAGGGAAAAGCAGATAAATGAATTGGGCATTCAACTTTTTTAGAAACCCTAGAAAATCAACAAATTAAAATACCCCAATTAAACGTCAAAATAGAAATCCTAAAAAATCAAAGGTGAAATTAATAATATTGAGTGGAAAAAGATAAAATAAAGAATTAATAAAACTATTTATTAAAAGAACCCCAATAAAACAGATAAGTCATTAGCCAACTTGATTAAGAAAAAGAAAATGAAACTGCCAATATTAAAAAAAATGAAAAAGGTGAATTTAGAACCAACAATGAAGGAAAAAATAATTATTAAGAGCTGGATCATGGAGAAAGCAAATGAGTTCCAGAAAAACATCTACTTCTGCTTCACTGACTACAGTAAAACCTTTGACTGCATGGTTCACAACAAAATGTGGCAAGTCTTCAAAGAGATGGGAGTACCAGATCATCTTACTTATCTCCTAAGGAACCTGAATGTGGGTCAAGAAGCAGCAGCTAGAATTGAACATGGAATAACTGATAGGTTGAAGATTGGGAAAGGAGTATGACAAGACTGTATGTTGTCACCTTATTTATTTGTTTGCTTTTTTTTGGAGGGGGGAAGGCAGGGTAGTTAGGGTTAAGTGACTTGCCCAAGGTCACACAGCTAGTAAGTATTAAGTGTATGAGGCCAGATTTGAACTTAGGTCCTCCTGACTCCAGGACCAGTGCTCTATTCACTGTGCCACCTAGGTGCCCCAAGTAAGAAGTCTCTTGATGACAATGCGACAAGAGAGGGTAAAATCTGCCTTGAAGCTTAACATTAAAAAAACCAAGATCATGGCAACTCATCCCGCTGTTGATGACTGTTGATGTTGATGACTGCAGTCACGAAATTAAAAGACACTTGCTCCTTGACAGGAAGGCTATGGCAAGTCTGGACAGCACACTAAAAAGCAGAGACATCATCTTACAGTCAATGCTATGGTTTTTCCAGTATCGATATATGGCTAGCTATGAGAGCTGGACTGTAAGAAAAGCTGAGCACTACAGAATCAAAGTTTTTGAATTGTGGTACTAGAGAAGGAAAACTAATCAAAATAATTAAAAACTTCAGCCAAGGTGCAGGATGTAAAATAAATTCACACAAATCGCCTGCATTTCTGTATATTACCAACAAAATTCAGTAGAAAGAAAATTAGAAATTCTATTTAAAATAACTACGGACAGTTTAAGATACTTGGGAGTCTATCTGCCAACAGAAATGAACAAAACACTTCACACAACATCTAAATATTTGGAGAAATACTGGTTGCTCATGGATAGGCTAAGCCAATAGAATGAAAATTACAATACTACCTAAAATAATTTACTGATTTAGTGCTATACCAGACTACCAAAGGATTACTTTAAAGAGTTAGAAAAAAACAGTAACAAAATTGATTGGAAGAATAAAAGGTCAAAAATATTAAAGGAATTAATAAAAATATGGGAAGGGAACCTAGTAGCACTACATCTCAAACTATACTACAAAGCTATAATCATTAAAACAATTTGTTACTGGATAATAAAAAGAGAGATTCATCAGTAGAAGAAATTAGCTACACAACATACAGAAGCAAAGAACAATAACATTGTTCGATGAATCCAAAGATCTCTGCTATTGGGGTAAGAACTTACATGAACTGATGCTGAGTGAAGTAAGCAGAGCCAGAACACTGTACACAGTAGCCAACAACACTGTACAAGAATCAACTTTGATAGACTTAGCTCTTCTCAGTAATACAATGATCTCAGACAATCCCAAAAGACTCACAATGGAAAATATATATATATATATATATTTTAAAATTAATTGTTAACTTTGGAGAGAATACTTTGAATTGAAGGATGAAGTCAAACTACAAAGGGCTGAGATACGTGAGAGAAGAAAAATTTGAAAAAATGAGTGAAGGCAACCTTTTCTATGAGTGGCTGATACTGCTTTTGCCTTACACGTACTGGATAGGATTTTTGTTTGTTTTATAGCTCTCACTGTAAAATGAGATTTGCAAACTGAAAAGCCAGAATCAAATATTACATATAAGCAGAACTGTATCAGTTCTTTCCCTCCATGCTTTCACCAATCACTTGATATTCAACAGTCATAACAGAATCAATCAGTAAATATTTATTAAGCACTGGAATGGCTTAATAAATAGAGCACTGGCCCTGGAGTCAGGAGGACCTGAGATTGAGTCTGGCCTCAGACACTTAACACTTAGTAGCTGTGTGACCTTGGGCAAGTCAACCCCAACTGCTCTCCCTTTCCCCCACCAAAAAGCAAAAAACTATTTATTTATTTATTTATTAAGCACCTACTACACACACACACACCAGGCACTATTCAAGGCATTGGGGATACAAAGAAAAAAAAAATTAAACAGTCTATTCCCTCTATCCTGGAAAATCCAATCCTCACCCACAAATACATAATTCTCCTAACGTTAAACACCAGCAAATAGAACTTATCTTTGTCCTGCTGTTGGGAATAGCTTAATTTCTCATATTCTTCCCAGTTTCTTTTAGTAGGACATTGATCTTTTTCTAGAAAATAAAGACCTGCCAAATCACAGATCCCATTTCTTCTAGACCTTGTTGCTAAGAAACTTTTCGTTCTCTAAGCTTTGACATATTTATCATCTGTAAAATATGAACATTGCAACAATATTTTATTTCAACTTCCTTTATATAGCAAGGCCCTATAAGAATACAAATAAACTTCAAAGTCAGTAGAGTTTCTCTTTTAAATTGACCTCTGAGCTAGAAATGAAGCCTAAATGACAAAAAAGCTCAGTGTTAGAAGACTGCAAATCTGATATGACCTACTATTTTAATAATCATAAGGTAGGGTTTAAATAAAGTAATTTAAATCCATCTTCAGCAGAAGCTTGCCTTGTGTAAGAATGGAACTATATTTTTTTAGTCAGATTCCATTACCAACCCTTCCCCCCACACCAAAGAGATTAGATCACACAAAATGCAATGAAACAGTAGCTTGCTAATTGCGAAAAGTAGTAGGCTACTGAATTTAGAACAATCTGTTTCTCAATATTTTCAGCAGATCCCAAGGTTCAACTAGGTTTCCATAAAGATTTTTTCCTATAAAGATTAATAAGTTCCTAATGTTAAATTGCATAAAGTATGGGATAAACAAGGAATTTTTACTAGAACTGAATAATTTAGATTCACAAGGGCCTGTAATTGTGGCTTTAAAATCATAAACTGGGAAAAAACTAAAACAGTGTGTGGTGAGTCAGAAGTCCTGATAATAAGAGTGATTTATTATTAGAAGCAGCCTAATTACAAAGCTCTCTGCAAGACAACACCTAAGGTTTGGGCTGGGTACACTGTGCTCTGTACTTGCTGAAGCAATAGCACATTCAATAGGACCAGTGTATGTTTATAGCAACAAGGAAAGTGATCAGTCTAAAGTCAGAATATAAAATCATAGAATGTTAGGGCAAGAAAAAAAGATGTAAGGGGTTGTCTAGTGGAATTCTTTCATTCTGCAAACGAAAACTGATACTTGTCATGCAGTTATTTTTACAGATACGGAAACTGAAAACTCAGATACACTAAAAGGCCTAGCCAAGATTATACAGCTAAAAGAATTGGGAGTTCTGATTGCCTTTCCCTACATTCATTAAGGTGTTTCCAGTACAGCTTTGCTATTTCTTCCTCCAATTCCCAAATTTTATGTAGGGCAAATGAGATTTGCTGAATATTACTTTGACTACATGTTACTGTCCTTCATTCTTTTCACCGTACCATATGGTCTCTCCAGGAACTGGCAAAATGATGTCAATAGGGAAATGAATCTTTTTTTACCATAATATTTTCTCAAATATATCAATTTTATTCACTGAGGAACCCCTATACACCTCTGTGGATGCTGAAAAACCAACTCGGCTTTAGAACAGGGCTTGTCTACAGCCCCAGAAATCATCCTGAGTAACAGAGCCCTCTGGACAAAGGACAAACTTGAATGAGCAGCCACATTAAGGACCGATGGATAGCCAAAGGGCAGCATGAAAGCTGTAAGTGCCAGGTGAGGCTGAAAGAAAGTTGGGGGAGGTAATTATACAAAGAGAAATGGGGAGGAGCCAAATGAAAATTGCATTGGTTCCTCCAATTTGGTGAGGCTTATGGGAACAGCAACTGCCCTTAGAGGCATTTAAAATTTCTCCACTGAAAACCATCTCTGTAGTACTTTGGTCAGTTTTTGCAATACCAGCACTGTAGGGAATTACTTCTCAGAAGGGATAGCAGGTGATGCTGTTCAACGTGGCAAAAGGATCATAAGAACATAGAGTTAGAAGGGGCCTCAGAAGCAATCTAGTTTGCCTCTTTCTGCCCCTCCCCTGTTTTACAAATAAGGAAACTGAGGGCAAAGGGCAGTTAAGTGACGTGTCCAAGGTTACATGTAAGCTTCAGAGATATGGTTTGAGCTTGTATCCTTTGACTATAGTATTAGTAAGCTCTCCCCTGTGCTACCAGGCTTCAATACTTGTATTATTAGGAAGTTTAAGCATGAACTTCAAGCTAAAAAAGGTGCCTTGAAAGGTTCTAGTCAAGCCTAGCTCTCTTGAGATACATCTGTTAGCAACAAAGGAATGTCATGCGAAACAAAACAACCAAAGAAAAACAGCAAGCATCTCTAACAGAGACCTCCTGGTAGATGAAAATATAAGGAAACAAGCTACTGGTGTAACCTCCTTGGGCTGCTTCAGAGCCCACAACCTGAAGCAATGGACCCAGGAATAGGTGACTGCACAAGGAAATGTTCTAAGCCCCTCACTAGCAGTCTGAGGATATCCTAAGAAACTAGACTGAAGACAGCATGATCCGAGTAAGGCCACTGCAAAGTATGAAGCCTGAAGCTCTAGATCTATGGTAGGTAATTAATTACACATGGAAATGGACAAGATCATCGCAACCAGGGTTGGGAGATACCCAAAAAACAGCCAAAAGCTGTAGACTGCAGCAGTGAATGGATCTTTCCTTAATAGGGTAAACAGTATTTACCTAAGACAAAAAGCTAGCATTATCTGTAATGGAAAAATGCTAGAGGTCTTTCCAGTAATAACAGGGGTTAAAAAAAGAAAAAGATATAATGGTAGCATTACTATTTAATATAGTTCTTATAAAGAAAAGTGATTGAGGGAATAAGCATAGACAAAGTAAAAACGTATGACTACTTTTTGAAGAAGATACAGTAATTTTCTTACAGAACACCAAATATTTAAATAAAAAATTAACAGGTTCAACATAATAGCAGATATAAAATAAACTCACACAAATCCTCTTTCAACACATTACTCCCAAAACCAAGCAGAAAGAGATAGAAAAAAAAACTTCTTTCAAAATAACTATAAAGTTTATAAGATACTTAGAAGTACAACTGTCAAGGCAAAGGGATTATATAGAAATATCTAACAACACTCTTTAGAGAAGTAGAAAAAAATTAGATACTCCTAATACACAATGAAAAAAAAGTGAAAAGGAAAGCATACTAATCTCATCTTTCTTATTACCTTTGAGGGAACTCCTGTTATCCCAGGCATCCTGGCCAACCTCACCCAACGTCTCCAATCAGATGTCAAATCTTATCATTTTTACTTTTACAGTTATTTCTTTTATCTAATCACAGAGCCACCACAAAAGTATAGCCCCTCACTTGGACTGTTTGTAATAGCTAATTGGTCTTCCTGCCTCAATTTTCTCACCATACAAATCCATCCTGGACTCAGCTGTCAAAAGTGACTTTCCTAAAAGCAGAGGTTTGACCTATTGGCTATTACCTCTAGGATAAAAAGTAAAAAGTCCTTTGCTTGAAATTTTAAGCATTTCACGATCTGGCCCCTTATTAGATTTTTAATCTACTCCTATTTTTACTCCTCTCCATGTACCTTATGATCCAGTTTCACTGGCCTACTTGCTGTTCTTCATACAAACACCTCCCCTGTTCCTGGCATACTCTGCCCCACCCCCTCCACTTTTGCCTCTTAGCTTCCCTAGCTTCTTTCAAAACTAAGCCCAACTTCCACCCTTTTCAGGTCTTTCCCTGTCCTCCCTCCCCAACTACTGTCTTCTAGGATTACCTTCCATTTACTATCATTAGCATGTATGTATGTGCATTTAAAAAAATTTACATATTGCCTCCTCCCTTTGAATGTGAGCTCCTTGAAGGCAGGCAGTGTTTTTGCTTTTCTCTGTGTATCATTACTTAGCATTGTATCTGGCAAATAGCACAAAATTATTAAATTCCTACAGACTTGTAAAGAAAAAACAGATCATATTAGCTACACAAGACACAGAACCAACTAAAATGAGTACCAATGTTTCATAAACAGAAGGATTATGAGAATTCACTATTGAACAAAATTGCTAAGAAAATGGGAGAAAAGTCTGGCAAATTAAACTTTTAGGCCAACAAGTGACACCATATGGTACAATGAGCTCTAAAAGGATACGTGATCTTTAAACAAATGGTCATATCACAAATAAATTAAAGGAGCAAGAAAGAGTACACTTTCAATAATGGATCACAAGATAAAATGGACAATTTTTATTACAAAAAATTGAAAGAGTTTTTTGTTTGTTTTATACCAAGTATGATATACAGTCCTGTAATCTCAGCTACTGGGCAGGCTAAACTTAGTGGATTTGGGGGAGTTACAAGCTATAGCGGATTATGTTGACAGGATGTTTGCATTAAACTTCACATCATTATGGTAAACCCCTGGGAATGGTGAACCCCCAAGGTTCCCAAAGAGAGGATAATACCTGTAAGTAGCCCCTCTACTTCCAGTTTGGGTAAGATGGGGATATCAAGTCTTTAAAAAATAAAAAGGTAGAAAGTGTTTTACACAAATAAAATCAGTGCAGTGGAAATTGCAAAGGAAAGAGTTAACTGGGAAGAAATCTTTCAAGTAAATTTACCATATTTCTCTCATATATCAAAGATATACAGGGAACTAATATAAATGTGTAAGAATAAGAACTAGTAGATGAATGGTCAAAGGATAATGACAGGCAATTCTCAAAAGAAAAAATGTAAATTATCAATAACTGCATTCGAAAATGTTTGGAATCACTAACAATAAGGGAAATCCAACTCTGAGATTAAAACAACTCTGAGATTATACCTCTTTATCCATTATGTTATGAAAGATGACAAATAACGAAGATTATTAAGTGCCTGTTATGTGCCAGGCACTGTGGAAGGTACGAGGAATATAAATATAATGACCCAGAAATATCACCACTAGAAGAGATCAAAGGAAAGAGAGAAAAGATAGTTTTTTCCTCTTCTATTTTTCACTCCTCTATTATTTGTGATCTATCTTTGAACCTCATCATTCGACTGAAATACCCTGAAACTCTCTTAATGTCCAAATCCGATGGCCTTTTTCAGTCTTCATTCTTTTTAAAAGATAATGCTGCATTTGACACTGATGACCACCCTCTTCACCTGGATACTTACTCTCTCTTCTCTGGGCTTTCCTGACATTATTCTCTCCTTGTAATCCTCCCACCTGTCCTGGAAAGATGGGGTATCATTCGTAAAGAAGATAAAAAAGGTCAATTTGGCTATATAACAGAATTTAGGAGAAACAATGTCTATCCCCCATTGCAAGAATGCTCTCCTATTCACCTATGCTTCAAAGAATTCCTCTCATACTTAACACCCACACAAAAATAGCTGGCCCTGTGTGACCTTGGGCAAAGAATTCCTCTCTTCTTCAAAATACAGTTAAAGCATCTTCTAGGTGAAAGCTTTACAATTTTACCCGGCTAGGGCCTGACATTTAATGACTATTTATTCTCTTTATTCTGTATACACTTAAATATGTCTTTAGTGTCTTTCTCCTTTTAGCTCCTTGTGAATAGATATTGTTTCATTCATTGTATTTATATTCCTACTACCTCCCATAGTGCCTGGCACATAACAGGCACTTAATAAATACCTATTAATACATTGATACAGTCATATACCATCATTTTTCAACTATTCACAACTTATGGGCATCTCTCTAGTTATCAGTTCTTTGCTAAAGTGTTGCTATGAAAGTTTTTATTTGGGTAATTACTTTCCCTCTATCTTTTATCTCCTTGTGGTATAATCCTAGAAGATAGTAAGAGATTAAAACATGTATTGATTGATTGTGATATAAAAATAAAATATGGAAAAAGTACCAATAAAATATTAAAACATATGGAAGAGAACAAAAGAAAGTTTAGGACATACACACAGGTAAGGTAGTGTAGCAGCTCATGTGTTAAATTTAATGTACACTTAAACAACAAGCTATATATATAAACTTTGTGTCAGGTAAAATTCTATTTTTCTTGTCTTTTTGTATGAGAAAACACACATTTGTTAAGTCCATAATAATAAAAGAGAAACTTAAAAAAAAAACAAAGAGAAAGGGTAGAATTAGTGAAGGAATAGTCACAAGCAAAACAAACTATAGATTCACAAGTATTGATCATAAAGAAGGGGTAGAATAAGAGAAAAGAAAAAGAAAAGAACCAGCACGTAGTTTTTATCTTGTCGAAGAGGAGGAAGATAATGGAGTCTGATCAAAGATGATTAGTAGTGATCATACTCTCTTGCATAAAAGGTGAGTGTAAGGGGGACAAAGGAAGAAAATATTACAACAGGATATGATTGAGTAAAAAAATTAAGAAACTTAACTGAAAAGGTGAATAGAATGAACTCGTAAAACTCAGGGGGGTAACAGAGTATATTAGAAAGCAGTTCCAAATATGCTGTTAACAAAAAAGTCAACTAAAAACGTAAATGTTTACACAGATTTTAAACAAAAAAGGTTGGGGTAGAATTTATAATGTTCCAGGCAAGTTAAAAAATCTGAAGTATCCATCGTGATCTCAGACAAGGCCACAGCAAAAAGAGACATGGTTAAAAGAGATAAGAAAGAAAATTACATTATACTTAACGGCATCATAAATAATTAAGTAATGTCAATAATTAATGTATATGTACCAGATGGCATAGCATTTAAGTACTTAAAGGGAAAGTTAATGGACAACTAAATTATAATAGCCTAGGATCACAATGTGCCCTTTTCAGACCTAGACATATCTTTAAAAAAATAGATAAATTAGGAAGTAGTTAAGGATTTTAAAAGCTACATATAATAGATTTCTGGGGATAATGAATTTGAATCAAAAGGAGTATACATATTTCTTAGTTATGTATGGTGCCTTTACAAAAACTGCCTATTCAAGAGTAAGAAAACCTCATAATTAAATACAAAAAAATTATTAAACACATTCTTTATATCCAAAATATCATTAAACATATAATTAATAAATAGCATTTAAACAAAAGACTCAAATCTTAATGGAGACTAAATAATTTATGCCTAAGGATTATGAGAGCCATAGAACAATTTTTGGAAATAGGAGATAACTTCACAAATGAAAATAACAACAGTGAGACAGCATATCAAAACTTTTGTGATCTGTCAAAGCATTCCTTTTAGGAATTATTTCTAACTACTTTCAACAAAAATAACAGATCAATTGTTGGTCAAGTAACTAAAAAAAGTAGAAAAGAATTTTTTTAAAAGCACACAAATACAAAATAGAAATTTGTCATATCAAAACAATAAATAATTTTAACAACTTCATAATGAAAAAAGAATTCAAAACAGATGAAGAAATTTTAAAGTTAGAAACTATGTTGGCTATTTATGTGGCAACAAAACTGTTAAATGAAATGGAAGAATGTTCACAAAGTAAAATACTAAGACTAACAGAAGAAATAGAGTTGAAATAACTCAATCTCACAAAAAGAGCTCAAATAAGCTATCTAATAGAACTAAAAAGAAAACAAAGAGGAGATGGATTTATTCAGTTCTATCAAATATTAAAACAATTCAAATAGTCACAAATTGTTTACAAAAATCAAGAAAGAATTTTGTCTACCAAAATTCTGAGAAAATACTTAAACCAGAAAAAGTATATATACCACCATTTCCAATGAACACAGATGCAAAAATACTGAATAAAATATGAAAAAGAGGTTACAATGACAGATTAAAAAGATGATCCTCTATGAGCATGCTGAGTTTATACCAAGAATGAAGGACTGATTGAACATTAGAAAAACCATAAAAATAGAACATGCTAATAGAAACAAAAACGCCACTCCACATTTTATTACTAGATACAACAAAAATCTGACAAAAGAACCCAATTTATATTTTTAAAAAACCATTAAAAAGCATAGGAATAAATGGACTTTTCCTTAACACTGTAAACCTTTTTTTTTTTTTTTTTTTGCTTTTTGGACAAGGGAGGGCAGGGCAATTGGGATTAAGTGACTTGCCCAAGGTCACATATGCCTGAGGCCACATTTGAACTCAGGTTTTCCTGACTCCAGGGTGGGTGTTCTATTCACTGCCCCACCTAGCTGCCTCACTGTAAACCATTTCTATTTTAAAACCAAGAGTCTGCTTTATCTATAGTTAAAAAATGTTTTTTCAAGAAGCTAAGGAATAAAGCAAAGATGTCTACTGTCCCCACCCTTATTTTATATAATTCTAGAAATCTCAGCTATAGCATTAAGGATAAGAAGTCGTGATGATAAGCATAGGCCATCAAAAAGAAAGAAGATGTAAGCAAAACTCCCAATTCCTACAAGAGAATTCTGATGGCAAGGAAGCAGCTTTAATGACTTTCAAGTGCCATACTTGACAAAGTATCTTCAAAATGTTTCATTTATCTCTCCCCTCGCATCTATTTTAGCAACAGCTCCTTCCTCAAATGCTTTTTTATTTATTTTTCAATTTACCTGTTGTAGAATGATGGCCTCTAGAAGGCAATAAATCAACAAACACTTATTAAGTAACACTTGTGCCAGTCCTTCAACTCTAGAAACAAAAGCAAAAGAGCCGCTACCCTCAAAAAGCTGACTTCTTAGTAGGATAGGGATGGAAAGAAGGATGTACATATATAAGTAGAGACAAAACACAGAAAAAGTAGGTACAAGGTAATCCTGATAGCAGAGGCACTCACACTGGGCGGAACCAGGAAAGGCTTCAAGTAAAAGGTGATACTTGAGCTAAGTCTGAAAGGAAACTAGAACTGATTCCAAGAGGTAGGCCAGTAAAGAGGCACGGCTAAGTAGAGGATGCAAGAAAGAACAGCAAGAATGCCTATTTGGCTAGACCATAGAATATGTAAATTACAATAAGGTATAATAAAGCTAGGAAGGTAGAATGGGGCTAGGCAGTGAAGAGTTTTAAATAATAAATGAAGGAATTTGTATTTCATGCTAAAGGTAACAGGAAGCCACTGGAGTTGACTGTGTGCCATAGTTAGAACTGTGCTTCCCTCAAAGCATTGGTGTTTGTGTAGAATATGGACTGCAGTGGAGTGCCACTTGGTGGAAGGAGATCAATCCAGGTAATGTCACAGTATACAGGTGTGATGAGGGCCTGCAAAGGGGTAGTAGCAATGTCAGAGGAGAGAGAAAGGTATGGATGTGTGAGATGTTACAAAGGAAGACTTGACAGGAGTTGGTAAGGTGAGTGAGAAGCCAAGATGACACCTAGGTTGTGAGTCTGTGTGACTGAAAGGATGGTGATGCTCTCAACAGTTAGACAGTAGTTAGGAAGGGAAGGGCTCAATGTGGAGGGAGAATATGTGTGTGGGAGGGAAATAATGAGCTTTCTGAAGTTGAGTTTAAGATGTCTATGATACATCCAATTTGAAATATCCAAAAGGCAATTGAATATGTGAAACTGGAGGTCCAGTGATAGACGAGAATGAACATATATATATATATATGCATATGATTTTAATATATACATACATATATGTATATATTAAAATCATATGCACAGAGAAGATAACTGAATCCATGGGAGCTAACAAGCTTACTAAATGCAATAACATAGAGAGAGAAGAAAGCTTAGGTCAGGGCCTTTGGGAGTATGCACAGTGAGTAGGCATGACCTGGATGAAGATCCAGCAAAGGAGAGGGAGAAGAAATAGCCATACTCACCACATCTCTACACGTGAGACAGGGATGAAGGATAAGATAGAGGGGGAAGGTATGTAAGTGGAGGAAAAAGAAAGGAAAAGAGGAATCTCTCCACAGATGACCTCATTTTTTCAGTGAAATATGAGGAACAGTTCTTAGCTGAGAGAATGTGGGGTGGGGGTGCCATGAGAAATTTGGGGAGGGCTAGAAAAGATGATGTGGTAAGTGAGATAGTGAATCAATTTAGGGAGAAGCTGCTATGCTGCAGGAAGGGTCCAGTCGAGATTATATGAAAAATCTGTAGCAGATCCAGTCAGCATGGTTTCATGATTTTCTCTAGCTTCATTCTGCAGCACATAAATAGAGAAGGCGGCAATGGACAATGGGATTATTGATTTCTGCTATTTCCCACATATCTGGGTGTCTCCATTTCATTTTATATGTCCTATCTCCTCCTGTCGAAGCTTTTTCATAGTCTAATTCAGCTGTTGCCTCCTTGAATCTTTCTCTTATGTCATCCCTTCACCTTCCAAATGAAAATGTATTTTTCTTCAAATTTCTCATTGCGTTTTCTTGGACCTTTCCTTTGCTCTTATTATTCTCCCTTACAGCTTGATCATTTATGTACATGTTGTCTTTTTCCCACCTTCACCACAGATTATATAAAATCTGAGAGACTTGGGACTACATCACGTATGTCTTTTTTTTTTTTAGCTTCACTGACTAGTGCAATGCTGTATACATAGTAGGCAATTTAAAATGTTTTCTGAATTGGTTTGAAGTACACTAGAGTTCTCAGGGGAATAGAGATGATGGGATGGATCTGTGCCTGGTTCTCATTCATGATTTCATCAGTGGACCTAAATTTGCTCACAGTTATATATTCTTAGCCCCTGGGAAGACAATGGCTAGAAAAGATAAGTGGTCCTTGTGGGATTTTCTAGCACAACCAGCTACATTCTTATGGGGCTAGCTTTGTGTGATTCATTCCATCACAATAATGTATTTGTTTCAAATGGTTTATGATAAGCTTTAGTAAACAGTATGTAAAGAATTAAGAGGCATCAGCAATTGTCTCTCAGAAACATAAAATGTCATTAAAGCAGATCAATGGAAATGTTATAAAAAGACTGCTTTTACATCCATTTGCTTTAACACCATCATATATTTCTCTTTTAATCTTGTGAAACTAATTTTAGTTTAAAGAAGGAGTAGAGATTCTGGGAGTCAAAACAACGTAAACAGTCTTTTTCAGTCCTCCCCATCACCCGCTTTTTTAAATAAGAGAAATGTTTGTTTCAGTGTAGGTAGACCCAAATGCTGTAATGACTAGGCCAATTCACCGGGGTAGAATGGTGCTAGGGAATGTCTTCTACTTTTTCTCCTCTGAAAAAAGAATAAGGAACTATTATATGCATGAGGGGAATGACTGTATTAAAAACTGTAAGAGGAAAGGGAAAAAGAAAATCGAAAGCATCCTCTATGTGAAAATGAGGTTTTCATGGGCACTATTATGCTAATTACTACTACAGCTATTGATCTCTTTAAACAAAATTCAATCAATATCAGGAGTGAAGGAACCTTGAGTCAGGATAAATACAAAGGGCAAATGCTTTTAACTTAATGAGACTGATCACATTTGGCTATAACAAGGCTATCCACGTATTAATGGGTTCAGAAAAACACATTTAAGACATGGTAATAGCGTATCCAAATTTACTGTGTTTTCATGGTATAGTGTAGAAAGTGCTAAATATGGAGTCAGAAGTCCTGAATTTAAATGCTGGACTATCTATAAAACAAGAGGAGGACTAGATAATTTATAAGGTTCCTCCTAGTTCTAAATCTATGATACTATACTAAATAGTTCATAATGTTATTACCTCTTCTGTACAATTGAATAATACATGTAAATGTATTATTTTCCTCCACTCCCTTCTGATTATTCTAAATTTTCTTGATTCATTATCTGAGAAATTCTGTAGTACAAAGAAAGGGAGCAGACAGAACACACCATTAGAAACCATAAATAACACATAGGGCCAAATTTATTTTAACACTTTTGAGAAAAATGGCCTTGAGTATGAAAACATTCAACTTGCTAAAGGAAAATATAATGCAAAATATATCTCAGATACATAGTTAAGTACGCTATATTTGAGAAATGCAATTCATGTGTTTTATTTTCCATATCAGATCATGGAAAGATAAAACTTTTTAAGTAACAAGAAATAAGTAATATGTGCAGGTCTAATTCATTACAACAATGTGGGCTTCCACTGTCAGTCTTGAAAAATTTTAGGTTCATGCATTTACATTTTTAACTAATCTTTTGCCACAAGTTTTACCCTATCATAGATTTTGTTTTTTAAATCAGAAAATTCAAGTTTTATCAATTCATTAAAATTAAGCTTTTCAGTGCATTCCAAGAAGGAAGTTGGGAGAGACAAATGAGAACGAAGAAATCGCCTACCCCAGGTACTGCATTAAAGAATAGGCTAGTTGGAAAAGAAATCAAATCACAGCAGAGAGTGGAAAGGACACTTAATCTCTCCAGAGTTTCTTCATCGAAAATAAAGATACTAACACTTATACTCTCCAGCTGCTGTGAGAATTAAATGAGGTAATGTAGATGAAAGTCCCATCTCTGAGTTAAACTGTAAATGCTATGCAGATGACATTGTTATATTATTTTCCATCTCTAGCAGTCAGTGAAAGATGGTCTTTTTAGTCATTAAGTCAAGTCAATAAGCCTTTATTAAGTGCATACTATGTGCCAGGCACTGTGTTAAGCAAAGGGAATATAAACAGAAGCAGAAAGAAAGTAAGATCCTGCTCCAAAGGGCTTACATTCTAATGGAGGAAGAGAAGCTGGACAGGGAGGGGAGAGATGAAGGGATACCTGGCAGCAGGGCATGGTAAAGTCTGGAGTGCAGCCTGAAGAGGAATGAGGACGTGGCTGGCTTAGGCATCCTTCTTAAATGGAGGTTCTGGTAGAAGCCATCTAATCAGAAAGAGAAAAAAGCACAAAGAGGGGGGTTGATTCCAGTGTGTGAATTCTAGGGCTGCAATGAGCTTCCAGCATGAAGGGGTTTCTGGGGCATCATCTTATTCTTTCCTTCACTTTTCTCCCCAATGTTCAAAGCTTCTCACTTTGAAATAGTAATTTGTGAAAACGCAGATCCCCTCACTGAGCAAATCAGATTTACTGAGGGAGGATAGTTGAAAACTTTAAACTATGACTATCACCTTCCCTATCTAAAGCCCCATCTGAGCTGCTCCCCAAACCTGGCACTCATATTCACAGGTTGGGTTCCCAGAAGGCAGGGGCTATTCCATATCTATGGAGCTACACTTCTAACATTATAGTTCATGCGCCTCAACCAGTGTGCTTTCTAATAAAAGTCAGATAGCAATCACAGCTCATACAAAAGGCATTTACTAAGATAAAGATGTAAGAATAGTAGGTATGCAATGTTCCTCTCATAAGTTGGGCATTCTCTCCCACAAATACAATGGTATTAATAAGAAGAGATAACATAAACTTAAGAAACACAATGTACAATGCACATGTAAGGAACATATGTGTCGAGGGACAATTCACAATTCCAGAAATGCAGTTACTGACGTCCACTTTATTCTTGTGCAATCTTCTCGTAAGTCTGATTCTCAATTGCCAGAATCAGTTCCCCTAGGAATTCACAGCTGGTTCTCTTTGTCTGACCTCAAGGGGCTGCCTCTCTGCATCCATGTCTATCTGAAACGGGCATCTCTGCTTTCCCAATTGTGCTCTGAATTCTCTCAACTTGACTTTACAACTGCTTGATGGGGTGTCTCCCTCTGTAGTATTCTGTAGCTAGACATCACAACAGATGAGAGCTGACAGAAGAGAGGGAAGGAAATCCCCCCTTACCACCCAAGAGGTGAAGAGTTCAATTCTTTCTATCTTCACTATCTCCAGCTTTCAACCAGCATCAATTGTATTGTTTAAAGGAATCCTGGGACGTGTCTAATAATTTGTTGTCCAATGATATTTGTTCCCTTCTGACTCACTCAAAGGGTTTGTTCAAATGTCATAAAAAGTTCACCTCAAGTAGTTACATTTTTATACTTCATTTAAGTTCTCATTATGGGCCTCTTTTCTGTGATTAGGACCTGGGATTTCAAAGACTAATTCCTTTACCCCTGACTGATAGCTTGAATACCATTTTTATATATCAATGAATATATAATATATATGTATATATGTTTCCAATGAAATTTGAAAGTATTAAGCATAGAACACTTTTTAAAAGCCTTCCTTGAAAGATTTATTCTTTATTGTAACCATAATAAGCATCACCCAAACGTAAAGGATGACACAAAACTGACATTCCTTTTTATTTTTCTACTCTCTTAGTCTGTGCTATAAAATGATCTTAGTAAAAAAAGTGAAAAAATAGCAATGAACCTTGTATATCTAATTTAATTCAACTGAAATTCAATTGAAAGTTGCTCTTACCAAATAGAATTAATTTTATACTCTATATTAAAATATTTTATTCCAGCAAATAAAATACCTCTAAAGAAAATATGAAAAAGTCTACTTTAAAATTACTATATGTCTACATCACAAAACATTTATAGAAAATTCTATTTCTTTCTTCTAATTCCTAATCCCATATTAGTATAACACAAATATTTTTATCTTAATATATCACTACTAGTAGGCTAGATCACTCAGTAGACAAATGGTACACAGAGTCAATTAAATTTAAAAGTTCTTTTCCTTAAATGCAAAAATAAAACAAACAGGAGCACTCATTTTAAAATGGGAAAAAAAGATTCATTTTCAAAATTTGAGTCACAAAATATTAAGGTAATAGGATTAATGGTCTCAAAATGTTATTAAATAGAAATAAGTAGTACAACATTATTCTATGCAATTTCTTTTTTAAAACAAACTGATCTGAATAAGATGTCAATTTACTGATTTGAAGCTAAAGTCACAGTCTATCTCGGATGAATATATTAGCTGGCCGATTTAAGCAAATTGCTAAAACATAATCATTTCCTATTTTTAAAACTTAAACATGGCCTCTATCAAAGTTTTCTTTTCCATCACAAAAAGGTTAATGGCACCATCATGCATTTTAATTTAAACATAAACTGGTCTGTGCTCAAGTTAACTACATTTTATCTCAATTGTCATCACTGACATAAGGAGGCCATGGCACAGATAATTTTTCATAGTGAGGAGTGAAAAAACCTCTATCTTTAACCTTGGAAGTACTTTGGTGATTATATTTCTTTCAGTTTAGTTTTCTTCCTTTTCTTTGTATAAACAATTAGTTTAGCAAGGTTCCTTTAATGACCCTAAATTTCTCCCTAAAACATAAATCTACCTTCTTAATATTTATATTTTACCAGTGTTTTTTTGACTGTGAGTCATGGAACACTGTATTCTCTAAACAATTAAAAGTGAACTGAAAGAGAAGATGGGCTAGTTTCATGGTGAGAGGTAGGGACAACAGACAGACAGCTTATGCATTACACTGCCCTACTTGCAATCAATCTCAAGACAAAGTGAGGAAGGCCCATAGCACCCTGCTTTCATTCTACCATGATCATTAACAACAGTTGAACACAATTAAATAGTAAGTCACACTAGGATTTGAACTTGAGTTTTTTGAATGAACTTCTAGGTAGTTTTTTTCTTTTTGTTAGGAAGAAGAGGCAATAGGTTTGTTAATCTAGTGTGGTTTAAGGAGTGTTTATGAAGCCATTCACCACATGTCTGAAATTCCTACCATTTAGAGAGTCATTTCTTTATGTTAAAGAAATTTAAAAGTGTCCTTGCTTCAGTAATACTTAAAAGCACAAATAACTCAGACAGTGATAACATTAAGTAATTTGCATTAAACTATATAATGCTTTAGCATGAATTGAAAATATTCTTTAATAGGCAGAGAGGGGATGCCTCGTGAAAATTAAAGGGGGTATACTTAGAGTTAGGAAGACCTGAGTTTAAGTTCTACCTTTGATTGGTTCTGTGTGACCATAGGTAAGTCACTTCCCCTTCTCAGTGTTACAGTCTCTCGAGACTAGAAATTATAGACAAGTTCCTAATCTGCCTTGGTGGGAGGAACTGTCAATACCAGAAATTCCTACATTGGTTAAATCAAAGATCCAGACTTCCATCCTTCCCCCCCCCCTCAAAAAATAGGAAGTCAGCCAAGAGGGCATTGAGGTAATGAGATATAAGATGGATTAAGTTTTGATGGTGTAATTAAGAAGACAGACACCCCTTGATTCTGGTCTTATTCCCTTCCTTCCTTTTTTCCTCCAAACTCTCAGGAAAAAAAAACAACACTGGGGCCTTAGGCATCTAAGATAGCAAAAGGCATGCAGCAGAGAGGAAACCAAAAGGAAGTGGGCAGTAGAGGACAATGTGAAATATAGAATGAAACATAGATAAAAATAAAGTTTGCCTAACCACTGACAAATGCAAAATTCACAGTAAAATTGAAGATACAAATTTAGTTTCATTTCCCCTAGTGACAATAATTTGCATTAAAAAATCAAGTTGTCACAATCTTATTGCTTCTCTTGAAAAATATGCATTTGGATTTTCCCATACATTGTAGACTGTGGACAAATTTGACACTGTTTTCATGCTAGGTTAATGATAGATTACCAAACCACTAGCAAAAGGCTGCACAAACACATCTATAGCCCAATTTTACCCATTTTATTTTAGGAGTTCTTCACTGAACGTTCAAGTTTCATCAAATACAAATCCCTCTTTCCCCAGATAACAAAACTAGATACTGTCTTCCACATAGTCAGTCACTGAAACTGAAATTCATTCAGCTTTAACTATCTACATTCAAAATATGATCCAAAGGGAGCTGAGTAAAACCTCTTCTATGATTTCTACAAAATCAGCATGATTATACAATTAATAAGACCTTTAATGAGTTTCAAGTTAATTAGACATGTCTGCCTCTAAAATAACACTAATACATTAACTCAAAATTTTCAATAGCAATTAAAATGCAAACCTAGACACCAGGGGTGAGCCTATAGTCCTGTCCTTCTAACAGAGGAGTGAGATTTCAGATTCAAACCCTGGATATAGAACAGGGGTGGGCTGGCAGTTTGCTAGTTCTGATCTTGGAACTGCATCCACGGTTTTAGGACTGTATCTAGGGTATGAACTATGGGACCAAGTGTCATTCTATACATTTGTCGCTGTTGAGCTAGGTGACAAAGGCTGGGGCTAGCAAATGTCTACTAAAGCTTCACTCAGGGGTAAGTCGGCAATTATGCTATTTATTCTAAAAGTTCAGTCTAGGAAGGCAATGATCAGACTGTGCCCTTGATCTGCCCAGCACTCACCAAAAGTTTGTAGAAACCTTGCTCATGGCACCTTTATGATTCCTGAAGAACAGAGGAATCAATATTTGAAAAAGATAGCAGTAGGATCCCAGACAAGACAGGCCAGGACCAGACAAACCCACAACACGCCTATCAGAAGTCAAGAAGCCTGGTCCTTACACAAAATGCCAATCTGAGAAGCAAGGCTAGAAAAATGAGTAAAAAAAAAAAAAAGATAAAGAGCTATCATGATGCTAAAGATACACAAGACATAAACTCCAAAGAGAATCAGTCCAAAACATCTATAAGCAGAAACAATTAGAAGAAATGAAGCAAAAGTTTTAAGAGTTAAGGTATTATCAACTAAATGAGTTTGGAAGAAAGATTTGAAGAGAAAATTTAACAGCTCAGTACAAAAGGTACAAAACCTTACCCAAAGAAGACTCCCCCCAAATCAGAATGGCCCAAAGAGAAATTAATGATGCTATGAGACTACAAAAAATATTAAGATAGAGTGAAAAGACTGAAAAAATCTGATCGCATATAAAAACCAACTGACCTAGAAAACAGATCAAGGAGAGAGAATTTTAAAATGATTTCACTACCCAAAAGCTAGGACCCCAAAAGAACCTATTTATCATGCTTCAAGAAAACATGAAAAAAATTTACCAGATACAGTGGAATAAGAAGACAAAATGAAAATAAAGAGAATGCACCAGTCGTCTCCTGAAAGAAACCCCAAAAATGAAAAATTCCAGGAACATCATACCTAAAATACAGAGTTTCTAGGTCAAAGGAAAAACATTGCAAGCATCCAGGAAGAAGGAATTCAAGTACCAAGGAGCCATGGTCAAGATCACAAATTTGGCTGCTACCACTATAAAGGAACAGAAAATTGGAATAATATATTTTGAAAAACATAGAGGCCCACAATCAAAAATAACTTACCCAGAAAAACTGATTATAATTCTACAGAGGGAAAATGGAGCTTCAATGAAATAGAAGCTTTTGAAGAATTTCTCTTGAAAAGACCAGAATTAAGTAGAAACTCTGAAATACAAAAGAGTCAAAATAAAAATAAAAAGGTAACTACAATTCAGAAGGGAACATATAAGGGTGAAGTGTTTACATTATAATAGAGGGAGATGATATAAGCATAGCCTCATCATCAAGGGCTACAGAAGTTAGGACAGAAAGCCTAGGGTTTTTATTATGTTTTTATTATCTTCAAAGAAGAAAGAAAAGGGACAAAAAGGGGGAAGAAGATTAGGGAAACTATTATTTCACATAATCAGTGTGTACAAGTAGAATATGACATGAATAAACAGAAAGGGGTAGAGGGAGTGCTTAAGCCCTTGTCACTAGAACTTCAATTACCTCTGAACTGGTCAAAGGAGAGTAAAGCACCTGCAAGAATCTGATACAGAAATACATTCAACTTAATGGGGAAATAGGAAGGAATTATTCTTCTCAACAGAGAAATAAGAAAGAATCGGGAGGAAGTGAATAAGATAAAATAGATTCAAGGAGGACTTAGCTATAAGCAAAGCAGACATATCTGGAGAATGGAGTAAAGAAGGATTTAAAAGAAAATAAGAAAGAGTGAGATAGAGCCCTTGTATACAGAGAAGAGGGAAAGAATGATTCCATCAAGCATGGATCACTGAAGCTGAGCCCACTTCTCTTTCACTATGAGTGGAAAAGTATAAAAAATGTAATGGAGATGAGTATACAATTAATGATTATAATTGTGAGTGTGATAAACACCTATAAAAGAAGGGATCAGAAAGCAGAATCTTATAATATGTTGTTTGTAAGGAACACATGAAAAACAAAGATGCACAGTTAAAATACAGAGCTGAAGTTAAGTCTATTATACTTCAGCTGAACTAAACAAAAACAACAGGGGGTAGGAAGCATGAATTCCCACAAAACAATAGCAAAATTAGATTTAATTAAAAGATAAAAAAAGAAAATGTTATGGTGGAAGATAGCATAAATAATGAATACCAATACTTAACATATACATATGGATCAATTGGCACAGCATCTAAATACTTAACACAAAAGCTACAAGTTACATGAAAAAATAAACAGTAAAAGTATAATAGTGAAGGACTACAATATATCACTTTCAGACCTAAACAAGTTTCACAAAGACAACAAGAAAAGGAAGAAGTTAAGGAACAGAATTTTTTAAAAGATGTAATAGAGCTATGGAAACTATTAAATGGGAATAGGAAAGAGTCTACATATTTTTTAGTTGTGCAAAGCCTTTTGAAAAATTAACCATGTATGAGGGCAAATTACAGCCCACAGACCAAATCTGACTACCACTTATTACTGTATAGCATATGAACTAAGAATAGGTTGTTTTTTTTTGCATTTTTATATACTTGCCCCCCCCAAAAACAAAAAGAATCATATTTTGTGACAAATTAAAATTATATGAAATTCAAATGCCTACGGGTGGCTAGGTGGCGCAGTGAGTAGAGTGTCTGCCCTGGAGTCAGAAGGACCTGAGTTCGGATCTGGCCTCAGACACTTAACACACACAAACAAAAACCTAGCCGAGTGACCTTGGGCAAGTTACTTAACCCCAATTGCCCTCCAAAAAAAGGCAAAAAAAAAAAAAAAAAAAAGAAATTCAAATGCCAGTGTCCATACAGTTTTATTAGAAAAATCCATGCCTATTCATTTACATATTGCCTATGGATGCTTTCACATCACAAAAGGAATAGTTGTGACAGAGACCATATGTGGCACTTTCAGTGCTTCTCACTAATGCTACAAACACTACAAATCATAGTAACATGGTTGTAAGTTGACAGCATATTGCTCTATTGTGACATTTATCATTACCACTGCATACCTATCTATCATGTCAAAATAATAAAAGAAGTAGACTAAATGTTACATTTTTAAGATACAGGAGAGTGTGGATTTTGTTTTCAAATTAGATTTCAAAGCATTTGTTTATTATGAAATAACACTTAGCTGTGTTAAAAGAATGCAATATACATTAATATTATTTGACTACTCATCATAATATTTCTAACTTAGAGGAAAACATAATCAGAAAATTAGGAAATTTAAAATAGCAGAGTTTCTTGATAAAAGTAAAAAATGGAAATAAGGCTGTAAACAGAGTTTCCAAGTGGAGAATCTGTTAGCCAGGCAAGGAAAGACACTTACCCATCATGAGTTAATCAAATTAATCACATTTGTTGGCAGCAGTCCAAGAAATGTGTTCAGAGAAAATAAACTTTGTAAGACTATTAGCCTTTCAGTTCAATTAAAATCGTATGCTTGTTGACTGGTATCAGTATTTGGCAGTACCTATCTGAGCAAATATTTTCAAATATATGTAAAATCTCATTATACATCATTAATAAATAATTACAATTAATTTAATGTTAGGGAAGACTAACTCTGAGCCCTAATTAAGTGAAATTTTATCTTTCAAAAATAATTCCATTCTTCTCACGAGTAGACCTATATTACAAAAAAATTATACTCAATTATCATTATTTTTTGAATTTCATAAATAAAAATTTATGGAAATTTGTTTTCTCTCATGTTATATAAATGCCCACATAATATCTCGACTCTGACTCTTGGCTCACAAACTTTAAAATATATATTATCTAGTCCTTTACAGAAAAAATTTGCCAACCTCTGTATTAGGGCTCAGAAACCTCACAAATAAATGTGAGACAAGTAGAAAACAGACAAGTAGAAATAATAAACACATCATGCACTAACCACCATACAATAAAAATTTTATTTAAAAAAGAGCCATTGAAGAAAGGATTAAAAATTATTTTCAAACTAATTACAATCCTAAAGAACTGAGTCAAAGAACAAACTATAGAAACACTAAATAATTGCCTTTAAAAAATGGCAATAACACAACATATCAAAATTTGTGGAATATAGTCAAAACAGTCCTTAGTGGAAAATCTAGATTTCTAAACACTTGAAGCAACAAAAAAAAGAGAAAACAAATAAAAGTATTGGTCATACGACTAAAATGCCAACAAATTAAAATACCTAAACTAAAAATAAAAAGTGTATCAATATGTACATGCTGAATGCCCCTAGAATAAAGCGTTGGAGAGAAGAGAAAGTCTGAGCCAGGCACTAGACTCACTAAAGAAAGGCAGGGTTCTGCTGGTCAGTAGGCAATAGCTACCAGATATTTGACTGGGTGGTGAATATGGAACGAGATTGGACATGGCAATGAGAAGCAAGGAAATTGCAACCGGTGCTGGAAAGAGAGGCCAGGAAAGCTGTGGCATCAGGAGGGACCCAGGTCTAAGTAAGAGCCAGAAGATGAAAGGAGAGGAAAATTTTGGAAAAGACTTAAGACAAAAGCAATTTTTTTAACCTATGAAGTATATATTCCAGAGAGAGCAATGGGAAGAGAAAGGTAGCTTTAGAAGGAGTTACTAGAGGTCTGGGTTGAGGAGGGCAGGAATAAGGGATGAGACAGTAGGGGATTGAAAATGGTGTTCGATTATCAATTGGTAGGTTCAGAAACATTGGGATGGGGAGAGTATGATTTTGAGTCTGTATGAGAGTGTGTGTGTGTGTGTGTGTGTGTGTGTGTGTGTGTGTGTGTGTGTGTGTGTGTGTGTGTGTGTGTATCCACAATGGATGTGAATAGTTTTCAAAAGAACTGCAAAATTATTAACAGTCACATCAAAGACTCCTAATTATTCATAAGATTTATACAAATCAAAACAACCCTGAAATTTCATCTAGCAAATTAGTAAAGATGACAAAAGTCGGAATAGTTAATGTTGGAGGAGTAATGGAAAGACAGGCACACTAGTGCATTGCCACTAGTGTACTGTTGGTGACCTTGTGAATCAATACAGCCATTTTGTAAAGCTATTTGGAATTATGCAAAAAAAAAAAAAAAATCCATGCTCCTCAACCCATAGCCCAAGGAGATCACTGGTAAAAAGAAAATTTCCATATAAATCAAAATATTTACACAGCACTTATTTTGTTAATAAAGAATTAGAAACAAAGTAAATGCTTATCAGTTGAGTAATGACTAAATAAATTTTGGTACATTATTATAATAGAATATGACTACACCCTAAGAAATAAAGAATATGATGAAAACAGAAACATGGAAATTTTACATGATCTAATGGACAGTGAAATAGACAAGAAACAATATACACAATGGTGGCAAGTTAAGTGGAAAGAACCACCACAAAATAATAAAAAATTAATGTTGCAGAATTATAAAGAACAGCACGGCCTTTGGATATATTGATTACTTTTGCTTATTTTTTTCTCCCTTTTTCTTTTTTTTGTTCTTTAAAAATATTTGTTATGTGGGATGGTAAGAGAAATTTTACATTAAAAAAAGATACTTTAAAAAAAAGAAATGAATGTTTAAAAAACCAAAGACCTTAATAAAAAAACACCATTTTTTTTTTAAAGAACCTGCAGCAAAAGAGAAGTACCCATACAGAAAATGTATTCTGCTCTATCTTTTTGGTTTGATGAGATGCAAAAGTGGTGATAGGATATTATCACAGAAGGCTGACATTCAGGCCGTGGCATTTATATCTGGAAGTGTGCTCAGAAATCAATTGGACCTATTTCATCATTTACAGAAGAAGAAACAGAGAGCTAGAAAAATTAATTGACCAGTTCAAAATTATCCAGGCAGGATTTTATTCTCATGGATGAGGTCCTCCCAGTACCTCCATTCTAAATAAGGACCCAAATCAGCCATTCTTTACCCCACTTGCATTCTTCCCTCCTTAGAAGGCAAATTCCTCCAGGGCAGGGACTTGGCTTTTGCTCTTATTTGTATCCCTAGCACTTAGCACAGTGCCTGGTGAGTAGTACGCTCTTAATAAATGCTTGCTGGTTAATAAGTAAATAGCAGAAGCAGAATTCAAAGCCAAGTCTTTTGCCTCCAAGTCCGATAGGAATTCCCACTACATAATGCTGCTTCCCACACAGCGTTAACAATATCGACAAGACCATCAATTCAGGGACAGAAAGGACCTAAAAGGAACTTTCTCCAATCCAATTTCCAAAGAGGGTCTCTAGCCAAGCTAGTTTAACAATAATAAAATACTTCATAAAGAGTCCTGTGTCATTTCCAGGCAAGGAGACTGGCTAGGTAAAGTTTATATGCAGTAAATAACATACCTCAGGAGCAATGCCTATCCCAAGCATGATGCTTTGTCTAGAGGGCGGGGCGGCTAGGTGGCCCAGTGAATAGAGCACCGGCCCTGGAACCAGGAGGACCTGAGTTCAAAATCGACTTCAGGCACTTAACACAAAAACTAGCTGTGTGATCTTGGGCAAGTCACTTAACCCCAACTGCCCTACCTTACCCCCTCCAAAAAGCAAGGAAAAAAAAAAAGGATTAACTGAGGGATAGGACATTTAGACTAAATAATCTCTAAAAGTCTTCCAAATATGAGATATTATTATTTAATTATATGAATGGAAAGTATTCAAACGATTCTGCGAATAAGGTAATTCAAAAACCTCAGCTATTAAATGTTGTGGACCAAAAAGCACTTGTTTTTTCTAAGGCAAATTATTAATTATGTAATTATCTGGGCCTTTTGCTACTTTTTCTTTTTCTCAGATTTTGCTTATTTTCACTGCTTGCAGGCAAACAATTTAACTCCTCTGAGTTTCATTTTCCATAGTGATAAAATAGGGATAATAATACTTATAATATCTGCCACCTACCTCACAGATATATAAAGTTACACTGATAAAAACATGATAAACAAAAGCAGTTAAGATTGATTAAATTGTAAATTAGCATTCAAGGCTTCGATTTAACTGATTTAGAGGCTTCGATTTAACTGATTTAGAGGCAGACGATGAAAGTAGCAGAGCTAGCTCCTCCTCTGGGAGGGACCTGTTTATATTTATATTGCCTATAATAACAATACTTACTATTCAAGGGGATTTTACCTTCATTACTATATCTGATGTTCATAACAACCATGAGAGGTAGACAGAGCACGTATCCACATTTTAAAGATAAGGAAACAGGTTTAAGATCATTTTATGAGACTATGGCAGCAGCACTAGGATTAGAACCTAATTGCCTGCCTAAAACGAGAGTCAATAACTTCCATCAGCAATACAATACTCCAGTCTAGTGAGAAGGGTACATCTTTTTGAGAGAAGTAATGTAATTGAAAGTAAGAAAACCACTGTAAATCAATAAATAAAACTAAGAGCTGATTTGTTTTTTTTTCTTTTTGGAGGGCAATTTGGGGTTAAGTAACTTGCCCAAGGCCACATGGCTAGGTTTTTATTTTGTGTGTGCGTTAAGTATCTGAGGCCAGATCCGAACTCAGGTCCTTCTGACTCCAGGGCTGGCGCTCTATTCACTGTGCCACCTAGCTGCCCCTAACAGCTGATTTTATGGGGGGAAAAAATAAAACACAAAAAACCCATTAGTTAATTTAACAAAAAAGAAAATTAATTTATGAGTACAAAAAATTAAAAGGGTGAATTCATCAACAACGAAGAGTAAATTAAAGTAAGAATTAGGAGCTATTTTACCCAACTGTATGCCAATAAATCTGACAATCTAAGTGAAATGGATGAATATTTACAAAAATATGAATTGCCCAGATTAGCAGAAGAAATAGGATACTCAAATCTTTCCAGCTGTATCATATAATGTAAAACATGTTTGACTTAAAGTAAAAGGATCTGTTTCCTACCCATTTATAACTTGTATGACTTTTGACAAGTTATTTAATCTCTCTTGGCTTCCATTTCCCCTAATGCCAGGACTGGAGTGAGACAGACTGAACTTCCTGAGTTCTAATCTGGTCTCTGACACTTACTAGTTATGCGACCCTGGGCAAGTCACTTAAGAAGGAATGGCAAACCCCTATAATATCTTTGCCAAGAAAACTCCCAATGAGGTAGGACATGACTGAAAACCACAGAACAACAACCTACATTAGAATGTGAGCTCCTTAAGAGCAGGGGCTATTTTAAAGGATAGCTAGTTGACACAATGGATAGAGTACTGGGCTTGGAGTCTGGAAGACCCATCTTCCTGCGTTCAAATGCAGCCTTAGACACTTAGCTGTGTGACCACTGGTAAGTCACTTAACCCTATTTGCATCAGTTTCTTCATCTGTAAAATGAGCTGGAGAAGGAAATGGCAACCTACTCTAGAATCTTTGCCAAGAAAACCCCAAAATGGGAGCATGGAAAGTCTGACATGACTGAACAACAAAAGACGAGATGGTTTGATTAAATGGTCTCTGTGGTTCCTTCTAGCTCCAAGTCTCTGATGCTATTCAGGATCTCAGTAGACAGACTTTATGACCAGGAGTTAGGAAGATCTAGATTTAAATCTAGATCCTAATGCTTGCTAGTGGTGTCCTCATCTGTAAAACAGGAATGATAATAATATCCAACCTACAGCACTGCTGTGAGTTTCTAATGAGTTAATGGACACACAAATCTTGGCAAACCTTGAAGCTAATATGAATGTTAGTAATTATTTCCTACCTTTTTCTATCTATATAAATCATCATGACCCTCCTCCACAAATCCTCACCTCCACTATTCTACTCCATCACTTACTGTCTATACCATTATTTGACACTTAATCATACTGTACAAACAAAAACTCCTTACAACTTTACTATGTGAAATGCACAATACTAAATGCTGGGGAGATACAAAGATAAAACCTAGGTTTGCTGCAACTATGCAGAATCAAGATTACAAATAGGATGTATTATAAAGGTTTGCTCTTTTAGACCTAACAAAATTCCCCAAAGAAATTGGATATGTTAATTCAAAATATAGTTGAACTCATGCCAGAATGTACAGGTATAGGATGGACTTCAAACTGTACCACTGGACAGAATATCCATATTGATGATGTCATTGAACCATGGTACTAAAAGCCATACAGTTTCCCACTTTTTCTAGGGGAGAAATGAACTTCAATTAAAAAGAAGAACTCATGCCATCAGGAATATATTTGTTCAGCCCCTCTTTCTAGAAATGAATCCTAGTTTCCCTTTTCCCACCCCCTATTACATATTCATTGATGGGGTCTCCTTCCCTCCTCACTCACTAAAGTGGCAGCAAACAATAGAAGAATCCTTCATCTCAGGAGAAAACAGAGAATTCTGGGGAGGTTAACTTCAGTTAAGATTTCAATTCAGTAAGTATTTACAGAGCACCTACTATGTACCAAGTGTTATTTTAGGCCCCAGGAACACAAAGCCAAAATGAAAACAATCCCTTAAGTAACTTATATTCTATCGGGAGGAACAACATGTACACAGATAAGTACATAAAAATACATACGCTGACTAAAACCAAAATAGGGCTGAGTGAAATCCTGAAGGAGATGGCACCTGAGCTATACTTCAAAGGGAACTAGGAATTCTACAGACAGCTAGGTAGTGCACTGGATAGAGTGCCAGGCCTGGAGTCAGGAAAACCTTGGTCCAAATCCAGATTCAGACATTTACTAGCGGTGTGACCCTGGGCAAGCCACTTAGCCCAGATTGCTTCAGTTTCCTCATCCATAAAATGAGCTGGAGAAAGAAATGGCAAACCACTACAGGTGAACCACTTTGCCAGGAAAACTTCAAACAGGGTCACAAAGAGTTGGACATGGCTGAATGACTAAACAACAATTCCAGAAGGGTTTCTATTAAGCATAATTCTAGAAGAACAGGGGCTGCACGGCAGCACAGGTGTTTCACAATGGTACCTGTGGGACTATAACAGTAGTAAATGTGGTTCACCTAGCATGGAATTTTTTTTACCTTAGTGTAGAAATCATTCCAGGAACATTTAGTTTGGGATAAAGTGATGAGGAAAGAATGAAGAGCCTAAAGTTTGAAAAAAAATCCCATTACCACTGGAAACAGGGAGGGAAAATGAGTTTCTACATGCATGGAGCCATTCACCTAAGAAACACTAGTAAATCAAAGAATGCCTAAAATTCACCCAATTTCATTTTTTGATTTGCAACTGCATCACATAAATATATGTTGTACAACTGTTTACTGATAGAATTCAACATCGAATTAGAAATTAGCCACATTTCCTACACACTTATGAGGATTCAACACAGATAGGAATATTAATAATTTTATGGAGGTTCTTTAATTACAGGAGGAAAAGAGTCAACACAAGAATAGCTTTACCATAATTTCTTCAAATAATCAGCCTACATGATTTAAAGTAATTAAGAATATACTTTTCTATTTTGGAGCCTTAGTAAGAGGTATGAAGTCTCTTAATTCTTAATTCTATCTTCCCCTATGACATAAACAAAGGTTATAGATTTTTCTGATTATGTTACATCCTTTTGGAAAATTGCCAGAGTTTTTTTTTTCTTCCTTTTTTTGTAAAACAATCAAGATCAATGTCTGCTGGCTGATATTAGTTCCCCACTGTCCACCTACTAAAGCCCTTTATGACCATGGGACTATGACTGATGTGATGAGACAGATATGACTTCTGCAATGCCTATGAGGGAAGGAGAAGACAAAATCTCAAGAGAGGTTAGAGTGAGTGAACACGCTAAGGGGGGAACATCAGGAGTATCAACATTATTTCAGGGAAAATCTTCAGGACCACCACAAAACTACAATGAGAAATCAAGGGAAATGGTATGAAGTGGCAGGGACTGCTCAAGCAGCTCTGGCCACCAAGACATGCAAAGAAAAGAGGGGAGGATGCTGCTATTTCAAAATTGGGACTGTGTAATCAGAGCCAAGTATAAGCCAGACAGAACGATGGGAAGTGCTACATAAATTACGCCAGGGAGTTAGAATATGGTAATCCTATACTTCATCCTCTCCTCTTTCCCTTCACTTTCCTGCTGTTACCCTAGGACAGGGGTTCTCATTCTCAGATTCACAGACAATTTCAGAGGGTCCATGAACTTGGAGGGAAAAAACAAACACATCTTTGTTTCCAATAACATTTAATATTTTCTTCAATTTTTTAAAAGCATTATCCTGGTCTGAATGCAGACTGAAGCAAATTACCTGTTCTCTCTCTCTCTCTTTCTCTTTTTTGTTTGGTTTGGTTTCCTCTTTCCCATTGTTCATTCCATCGGTTACAATCCTTCTTTTTAACCTGACCAATGACTAATGTGAAAGCACCTGATTGTATGCCACCACTGTGGGGAAGGGGGAGGAAATCTGAAACTCAAAGAACCAGGGAACTGAATCTTGTAAACTCAAAAGTAAACAAACAAATTAATAAAGAAAAAGAATTAAAAAAAAAAAAGCATTATCCTGAGAAGGGGCTGATAGGTTTCACTAGACTGCTGAAGGGGTCCGTGACACACACATGAAAAGGTTAAGAACCCCTGCTCTAGGAAGAGCTGACTGTGATTTACCAATCCTAGTTCATTAAAAGTCTACCTGCTTGCTTTCTTTTTCTGCTACATGATTAAAAGAAACCCATTTCTCTAAAACCATGAGGTCATTTTTTATTGAACTGATTTTCGTGTACCCTTGAGGATAAAACCAAGCTAAGATGGAATCAAATGAGGGAGAAGAATTACTAGAATATATTGATAGTGGTAGGTATTCCCTAGCAAAATCTGAGATATTTTTGGCTTATACTTTATATATGTTTTATAATATATTATATTTTATATGTCTCTTTGAGAGATATTTTTGGCTTATACTTTATAACTTCCCTAAAGCAGAGAAAGAACAGGTCTACATGTAGGCACAACTGAGTATATACAACAGTACCTTTCTGGGGAAAGGCCTACTTAGGCCATGCTCTAAGTACCTTTGTTCTCTTAGTTCTTCTCTTTTAGGTTTAAAAGAAACCCATCTCAGAATGGAGAGAAATGAATATGGAAAAACCACATGTACAAGAACGGTTCTTTCTAAATTCAAAATTATTTAAGACTCAAGGTCATAACTTTTTCTTCTATAATGTTTTAAATTAACACTAACAATTCTTAGCTGTGTTTTTATACATAGCCAACTTAGCAACTCTTTGTGGTGGCAGTATATAAATGATTTTTTCTGTATGTCTGTCTCAATGGGTAGATAATTAACGAATCCAATTATGTATCTATATTAACTAAACACAATGCTCAAGAAGCTGCTAATTCCCTTTGAATTAGTTTTCAGAGTCTCTAAAATAACTGATTCTATATTTTGATATAACCTTATTTGTGCATATATGATACACAAATGACTTTTAAATCTAGAAATAAACTGATCTTTCTCAATGAAAGGTAAGGAAGTAATCTGTAAACTTTGCTCATCTGAGGTCAAGGGGATTCTTTGCCTTTGTTTTTCTAAAAAAAGTCTGAATATATAAAATTCCCCCAAATCATGTACAACTATTCAAACAATGTTATTTTCAATTAACTGAACTACCAAGTTTAGTAGATAGCTATGCCAGAGGATTTTATAGTTGATCCTAACAGTAAGCCACTGGAATTTACTGAATATTGGAGAGACATGGTCAGACCTGCAAATCAGAAAAATAAATTTGACGGCTATATAGACTGGAGTTGGAAGATTTGAAACAAGATCAACCAGAAGGTTATTCCAGTAGTCCAGGTATAATATGATGAGAGACTACACTGCAATGCCAGTGTCAGGAGAGAAGGTATGCTACAAAGGTAGAATTAACAGGATTTTGTAAGAGACTGGATATGTGGGGTGAGGACAAGGGAGGAATGGAGGATGACAAGTAGGAAGTGCATCTGGGTGACTGAGAGGATGGTGATGCCCTTAATGATAATAATAAAACTAGGAAGAGAGGAAATGTTGAGGAAAAGGTGAGATCAGCAGTAAATATGAATGAATTAAAAAGCATTTATTAAGTGCTTACTATGTAAAAAGCATTGTGCTAGGTGTTAGTTATAGAAATAAAAAATAAAGCCGTTTATCTCAAACAGCTCACAATCTAATGGGGGAAATAAGACCTGTAGATGGTTTCAGGGGCAGGTCAGGTAGAAAGATCCCATGGTCCTTAAGGTACAGTGGCAAAGCAGAAGGAAATGCCTCCTCTTTAGTGTAACTTCCACTAATAAAATCATATCCATTTCTAATCTTGAATCATATGACAGTACCAAGGTGTTATGTGGCAAGAACTTTCTTTCCTGTGTCTTCAACAGCTGTGGCTATAATACTTGCAGGAACAGGTGCAAGGATGATAGTTACAGGAAGCACTGCTATTCCCAAGGCTCTTGAGTTAAGGGTCATGGACTGGCTCCATCAGGGTCTGAAGGGAGATGATGGTCAAAGTGGTTATGTTAGTTTGACTTGTGGTGATGAGGAAGTGGGACTCCTTCACAATGATTTCTTCTCACAATGGTGGCTAAAGGGGCTAGATTTAATGCAGGTCTGGTGTTGTTGCTGGCTTAGAGGGAGGCACTGCTACTCCCAAAGCTCTAGGTTCAGAGTCTGGGTTGTTTCCATCAGAATATAAGGAAAGATGGCAGTTAAGGTGGCAGTTTGATTTCCATGGCACGAGCTGTCTCCTGTCTCTCCCTCAAGATCCCTTGCTGCTTTGACTAGGTTAGCTTGCTAAGATGTACAAAGAATATCCAGTTTGAGATATCTAAAAGGCAAAGCTGGAGGTCTAACACTAGAGGTCAGGAGAGAGATTAAGGCTGGATAAGCAAATTTGAGAATCTTCAGTATTGAAATGATATCTGAGTCCATGGGAACTTGCCAAACAAAACAGTACAGAGGGAGAAGGCCTGGGATGGAATGCTGGAGAATGCCCACAGCTAGTGAGCATGACCTAGATGAAGGTCCAGGAAAAGATACTGAGGAAGTAGTAAATTAGTAGTCAGACAGGAAGGAGAGAACTAGGAGAGTGCAATGTCATGAAACCATAGAGAGAAGAGAATATCAAGAAGAAAAAGGTAACTAATAGTATCAAAGGTTATAGAGAAGTTAAGAGGGATACAGATTGAGAAAAGGCCATTAGACAGGGCCATTAAGAGCTTGTTAGCAACTTTGGAGACTAGTTTCAGTTGAAGATAAGGTCAGAAGCCATGCATGCTGCATAGAGATAAAGAGTGAGAGGAAAGAATGCAGAGGTGCCAATCATACATGGCTTTCTCAAGGAGTTTAGTGAGAAAAGATAAAAGCCAAAAGGTATTAGAAACAAATGGATCAAGTGATGGTTTTCTTGAGGATAAAGGAAGATAGAGGGCATTTTTGTGGTTAGTAGGGAAGCAGCCAGAAAAGAGGGAGAAACTGAAGTTTGGTGAGAGTACAGATGATAAAAAGGGCAATCTTCTAGAGAAGAGGATGGGATGGAAGAGGATCACTTGTGTATGTAGAAGGGTTTGCCTTGGGAAGGAGAAGGATCCCTTCTTCATGTGAGATAGGAGTGAAAGAAAATAGTGGGGGAAGGCATCTGAGGATTTAAGCTGAGGAGGGAGGGGAGAAAAGAGAGCTCTCAGTGAATGGCCTCATGTTTTCTTACAGTGAAATATGAGGCAAGGTATTTAGGTGAGAGGGTATGAGGTAAGGCACTCATGGGAGGTTTGAAGAGGGATGAGGAGGTTTGTAAAAGCCACTGTGATGAGGAGGATAGTGAGTCAGTTAGGAAGGTGAAGGATTGTCTTGTTGCAGTGAAGGCACAGTTGACATAAATTTGTTGTGGAACAGCACAGGTATGTGATTTTTTGCAGCTCTGTTTAACAGCACATGAGTAGGATCTTGTAGGAGATGTGGCAGGTGGGGATAGTGTTAAGATAAGGGGAAATGAGCTCAAGAGGACAGTACAGAGTTGAACTGTTTTGCTGACAGGTCAAGATGGGGACAGAAGGCAAGTGTAGCCAATTCAAGAGTGATAGCCTGAGAAAAAATTGAGCTGAGAGACCAAAGGATCAGAAGTCCTGGTGAATACAAAGAACAGGATTTGGGGTCCCAAGGCAGAAAAGGAGGTTGAATGGCAACATGATGTGATAAGAGAATTTCAGAGTTTATAAGTAAAGTCATTGAGGCTGATGGCAATATTAAGAGTATGACCATCTGTGTGTAGCTCAGGTGGAGTGGAGGAGCAGGTCATAAGAAATGAGCAAGATTAGGAGCTGGGAGAGAGCATCAATATGTATGCTGAAGTCTGTGGGTCCTAGTCATCCTTCAGGATCCTGACTGTGTGCTTGGTTGTTCAAAATGATAAAGGTATTGATTTTCCAGCCGATTTGGTTTCCTGCAATGAAGGCAGGGAAGTCATCCGTGAGATCTGCTTGGGCATGAGAGTTAGAGCTCAGAAGAATGATTTGGTTCCCTTGTCCAGGAAGCACAAAAGTTTTAGCCTACGGGGAGATGGGACTGGTAATGTTTACTGGAGTTCCTGCAGAGGGGCTTTCTGATCTAAATATAAGTCTGGTAACTACGTTAAATGTGGAAATAGAAGGGAACAGCATTTTATTTGAATAAGCATCTTTTTTAAACTTGTAAATTATATCCCCTTTTTATCCTCTGTCATTAGTAAAGTAATTTTTATTGTCTCTTATGGTCCATGAGTATCTCACTGCATTCTAATCCTGAGCCTGAATTACTAGACTGGCCCTGCTTAGTTAGGCTTAGGATAGTTGGCATTAGTCAGGAGGAAATGGCTGGAATGATGCTGTGGCTAATATTATTGTTAAAGTGTGGGAAGAATGATTCAAGAAGAAAGGGAGATTCATAGGATTGGATGGACTGATACAGAAGCCTGGTCTCCTATAGCAACAGCAATTTTAGGTATATGGGAAGAATACTCTCAATGGGGTAAGGATGAAATTCCCACTGATTCTATAGAAATAGCTTTATTCATACTTAATAAGCTTGACATGGAAAGCCAAAGTATTATGAGATTGACTATTCCTAGAAAAGATGAACACTCAACAAAAGGAAAATGAAAATAAACTGTGTATTAAGTAATTAGAAGCAGAGGTAAATGTGCCTTTCATTTTTAAGTACCATGTGTTGAAGATCAGTTTATGCATCCAGTAACAGCATGGTTGAAAAGGAAAATGTTAATGGGGTTATGGACTGAAAGGATGCAACCCCATTAACATTTTAAGCGTGATCTATGATTGAGAGGTTTCACTAAAGATGTATTAAAATTTGTGATTAGGGCACAAAGGGAAAAAAAAACCAATAGGGAAGATAAGCACTGGGGGGGTCACCAATGGTGGAAAGAGGACACCAGATCTATCCCATTACTACTTCCTGGGATACTATCTCCCAGGGAATGACTTCCTCCACAGGGGAATGTGAAGTTAGGTGGGCTTTCACCACCAATTAACTTGGCAGATTGCAGGAGAAAATCAAACAAGTTAATGAGTCATTAGGAAAAAGGGTAATAAGAATATGGTTTAATTATGGGCACCATAAAGCTTTTTTTCAGTTACAAAATTCCATATACTTGGACTGTTTGTGAATATTTATTCTTGCTGTCATCTGAGCCAGTTAGTTTTCTTTTTCTCTTTTTAAATAGCAAAAATAGAGAATTCTGCATATTTAACTCTAAAAATTCCCTCTGCAGCAGGTTTCCCAGCAAGGCACAGTAAGGAAGATGGTAAAAATTTTTTAAAGAAATGGATTTGGTGAACTGGATTTAATTCCCTTCCCTTCAGGGGAATTGAATCCAAACTTTATGCACCTAACTTTAGCTATTGGTGTTTCCCAGCAGACATGAGCAAATCAACTGCTGAAATATTTGTGTAAGATTAGAGGTCCATGAGTATCTCACTGCATTCCAATCCTGAGCCTGAACTACTAGACTGGCCATGCTTAGTTAGGCTTAGGATAGTTGGCATTAGTCAGGAGAAAATCGCTGGAATGATGCTGTGGCTTAATAGTATTGTTAAAGCATGGGAAGAATGGTACAAGAAGAAAGGGAGATTCATAGGATTGGATGGACTGATACAGAAGCCTGGTAGCAACAGCAATTTTAGATATATGGGAAGAATACTCTCAATGGGGTAAGGATGAAGTTCCCACTGATTTTATAGAAATTGAGGCAAATAGTGCTATCCACACAAATGACTACTCCAAGTATGTAGGGAGGAGGCAGGGTGTGCTTTCTACCATGCTCCATGGGTAAAGGGTGGCAATATTCTTTCCCCAAAAGAGCTTTGAGTATGGTTTTTGAAAAATGAAATCATCACATCATAAATCTTAGAGCTAGAAGGAACTTTAGGGACTAATAAATCTAATTTGGTGCTTTACAGTTGAAAAAACTGCCCAGGATCACAAAGGGAGACACAAAATGGATGAGACATAATTTTAATCCAGGTCTTCCCGACTCCGTGTTCAGAGCCCTATTAAATCGAATTTACTTGCCTGTCATGGCAGCACCTTCCTGATATCATGGTCTTCTTTGAGAATGAAGGACAAACAACAACATTCACCTCCAAAAGGCCCTATCTTTTATGTGACAGTACTATTCTCACAAGGAGGAGGGCTCTCTAGTCCAATAATTTCTTGGATACAGCATCCAAGAAGACTTACCTGATCAGGATCAACATTTAGATCTATTCCTAGCTGACTCTAGTCTTTCCTTATTCCATTTCCTACATAAAGTCTCCTGAACTTTGAGGTTTCTGATCTCTCAGATGTGGCTATATAACTTAAGAAAATTATTCTGGTCCTGAATAACTGGCAAGTCTTATTCTTGCTACTCTTAATCTCTTACCAAAAGGATTTGGATAATTCCTTTGCAGAATGAGTTTGAGGGACTAAGGAGGAATTGTTGAAAAGCGCTATGTTTTTTGATTGGTTGTTGTCCTTCCTTCTCCAAGAGGATCAAAATGACATCACTATGTTGGAGTCAAGGCACAGTGTGTTCAATGGTGGCTTATCAGACCAGTATGAGCTCAGAACACTCCATCATAGGGTGGGCACAAATAGTCCATATCTTTGTAATGATATAGGGGAGATGAAATTGTTTCTACATAATCAGGGAAAAGGTAAATTCACCTACTTCTCGATCCCTACCCAGTATGTCAAGGATGATGGATTTCATCTTAATGAGGGCCCAACATCATCATCACTGTTGCAGGACCAGTATTCCCCATTATACAAATAAAGAGTAGATTTCTCTAAAAGTCAACAAAGCTGTCCCTGGGACATTATTGGCCCCTACTTCCCTTGACACGGCTCCATGGTCACCTTAGGGCAAAAGAAATCTCACATTGCCAATTTTGTGGGTTTCTGTAGCCCATTAGCCATTATGTTCGGCCAAGACGACCAAACATATTTCCATATCAAGAGCATCCAAGTGCCACTGTATCTTTGTTGCATTCCTTGCTGTGTCAGGGCAAAGTAAACCTCCTTTTAAAACTATTCAGTGATAGTGTAAGTGCTTCTCATGCCATCCCACCATTAAACCTAAGCAGGGTACTGATGTTGAGTATACCCCTAACATTTGGTGTAGTTGGCAGGTTAGGACTAGATGAGATGACCTCACAGCTCACATCTTAGTCAAATTGAGAGAAAAAGAGTGAAAATACAGAAGGTGGGGTGACTAGATGCCAAGACAGCATGGTTGGAAGAGCCAATGTAATTGTGTATGGAGAGACTTCTCTATGGATCAGGGAGCAGGTTACCATGCAGGCAAAGCAATTATCTCAGTGAGTGATGGAGGAAGCTGAATTATCCAAGGAGAGTAAATAAAGTGCCAGTCCAAGATTTCCCAGTTGTTAAGTGTTCTGCATAAGGTGTATTTACATAATAATACTGAAAGCAAACTGTACTAGTGAAACTCAGCAAATAAGAGTGGATCTTTTGACTTTTTTTTTTTGACTGTATAAACAAAGTCAAGGAGTAGCTAGTGGCCACCAAGTGAAGGCATCTTTTCTGATGGGTGAGGGGACTAACAGGCCATATCCAGGTACCCATTTTATGTTTTCTGGCCCAAAGGTTGTAGTTCCTTCCATGATGAAAGTAATGAGATATGAAAATGAAAGTGGATGAGAAGTAGGGACTTGGGAATTCCCACCTGTGGTAAGAAAGCTCCAGGCTTATCCTATTATTGCTACTGGGAATGGGGTGACTCTGTGTTGAGGAAGCAGTGGATGGGCAGGCCTTCTCTACCAAGAAGCTTAGGTGGTTGCAACAGAAGTTTAAACAGAAATCTAATGAGTCATTACAGTAATGGCTACTGAGAGAATAGCTAAGGGAGCCAATGCTGAACCACTCTTCCCCAACTGACTTCTACAGCAGAGAGGAGCTCTCTAAAAACATATTTTTACAGAGTTTGCTAGATTTATTAGAGCCTACAAATGGGAATATTCTTCATCCCTTTTTAGGTGGTTGAGGCGGTGAGCTATTTGCATCTGGCCCCATAAAGATGAATTCCCCTTGCAATCATCACCTTGATAAAGATCTGCAAGGGAAGAGATGATATTTCTAAAGGAAATAGTTTTAACTGATCAGATTTATTCAGCTTCCCCAAGACCTGACTCAACCTAGATCTTGCCTCCTGGGTGGAACCCCACCCGATTGGTTTCAAACTTTAACTATGAGACATACAATTCTACAGGTACAGGCTGATCAACTGGTAAGATCTGAGCAGGAAGCTGGCATGACAGTGGATATCAGGGCAAATATAGCAGTGAATACAAATGGGTGCTCTGAGGGTGGCAGAAGATAGATCTACATTTGCTGGTCTGCCAGTAGGCAGAAAATGACGATACCCTTTCCTGAATGGAGCTTTGGATACGGACCTGAGATTTGAGGTTGTTAAGAAAGCAACCAATGACCATGGATATACTATAAACTGTACAGGGAAATTAGGGCACAAGGGGCCCTTCGGCACTAAGCTGAGTCACCCTCTAAAGTCACTGCCTTAATTGATCATTCAGGGAAAATAGAGAAGACAGACCATGGAGGGAAGTGATATTATCAACTCAGTATCTGGGCAGGCCATTTCAGCAACCTCTATGACTGTTGGCTGGACCAAATGGAAACCCTCTGAATTACCCCAACCAGGCAATTCTATTAACAATGTAATGGTATACATCAGTGTCTTGAGGAAGGGAGGCATCTTTCAAGTCTGTGCCCACCACAGCGGCAATAAGAGGAAGAATTCAAGTGCCCTTGAGGAAAGATCGTAAAGGTATATTCAATTCATTCCCAGGTGAAACCACATTGCTTTTGACTAGTGCCCACCTTGGAATGGGGGAAAAAAGGACAGAATTCATAACACCATATTTCTTGCCCTGGGCCTGAGCCTACCTGGTGTACAAAAGCTCAGAACAACTGCAGAAATGGGCATGATGGCTTTGTTCAGCTCTCTGTAGTTGACTGTAACCTGTCAGGTGACATCTGTCTTCCTTACAAGGTAACATAGTTTTGTTAAGGGAAGCTGATATGATGAGATACTCTAGTTTCCTTCAGATCTAGAGTAGAAAGATGTTTCATGGTCCTCCCTCCCCTTCCCCTATCCTGAAGCCCACTATTGTATGACCTTGAGGAAGTGGGAGTAGAAATCCTAAGACCATGTGGATTTGCGCTTGCCAATGAGTAAGGTATGTGGTACTACTTAAAAGACTATATTTTTCATTCAGGATTACTGTGTAATCTTGTAACTGGGAAAAATCACCCATGCATTTCCTTCTGTGCAAGAGAAGATAAATTCAAACAAACAACAAAATAAATAGATGAATGAATGAATGAATGAATGAATATATGTGACTTATAGCCTGATGTCTTTACTTTGTTGCTCTGTTCTCCTGTTAGAATATATTTCTTTTATCCCTTGTTGATATAAATCCTAACTCTCCTTAAAGACCAAATTCATGTCCTACTACCTACATGAAAAGTTCCCCTTCTTGCACTGTTCTCTAACTTGTGGAGCAAAGAGCCTGAAATATACAATTCATTAGTAATTTCTGTAGAGTCTTGTGCTATTAAGTCTCATTTTATAAGCATTAGTCTTCTCTTCCCAACAAGACCATAAACTCTACTTTTACCGTAGGTAAAAAACGTTTTCTATTACCCTCCTGCTTATCAGATATATTCTTCTAGAATCCACTTTAAGAAATCAACAGAATCTTTCAGTTTTATATTAGGTCCACTTCAAAATATATTCCTGAGTGTCATACTAATAAAATCACCAAAGAATTACTTTACAATTAGAAAAAATAATGACAAAATTAATCTGAAGCAAGAGAAGGTCAAGAATCATGAGGAAAATAATGAAAAAAAAAGTGGGAAGGAAGGCATCCCAGTAGTACCAAACCTCAAACTATACTACAAAAACAGTGGTCATCAAGACAACTTAGTAATGGTTAAGAAAGAAAGGTTGATCAGTGAAAAAGATTAGGAATACTATATACAGTGGCAAAAGAACACAGAAGCCTAATGTTTAATAAACCCAAAGATTTAGGCTATTGGGATACGGACTCACTATCAACAAAAACTACTGGAAAAAGTGAAAAGCAGGTTGGCAGAAATTAGGTACAGACCAACTTCTCACATTGCTTACCAATATTAGCTCTAACAGGAATCTGACTGAAATATGAAGGATGACATCATAAATAAATTAGGGCAGCAGGGAAGAAATTACCTTATAGATAGATCTATGGATAAGGGAACAGTTCAAATCTAAAGGATAGAGAGGATCACAGAAGATAAAAAGGACAATTTGGATTATGTAAAATTAAAGTTTGCACAAAACCAATGCAGCTAAAATTAGAACAGAAGCAGGTAACTAGGAAAAAAAATCTGTGTTAAGTTTCTCTGATAAAGGTCTCTTCTCCAAGCTATATAAGCAACTGATTAAAATATATAAGAATCAGAACCATTCCACAACTGAAAAATGGTCAAAGGGTGTGAATAGGTAGTTTTCAGAGGAAGAAATCCAATATATTCCTAGTCATAGGAAAAAATTGTTCCAAATCACTAATAATTGTTGTTGCGGGGTTTTTTTTTACAGTGATTATCAGTCATGTTTGATTCTTCTTGAACACTTTCTGGGGTTTCTTGGCAAAGATACTGGAGAAGTTTGCCATTTCCTTCTTCAGTTCATTTAAACAGATGAGTAAACTGAGGCAAACAGGATTAAATCACTTGCCCAGAGTCATACAGCTAATAAGTGTCTGAAGCTGGATTTGAACTCAGATCTTCTTAATTCCAGATCTAGCACTCTATACACTGTTACATCTATTGCTCCTACTAATAAGAAAAATGCAAATTAAAGCCACTCTTAGGTTATACTTTACATCTATCAGATTGGTACAGCTGACAAAAGAGGAATATGACAAATGTTGGCTATGAGAAAACAGAGTATTTAATTTTCTGTTGGTGGGGCTGCAAACTGGTTTAGTCATTTCTGAAAAGCAATAACTATGCCCACAACATTATTAAACTGTCCATCCCCTTTGACCCAGTGATATCACTACTAGACATATAGCCCCAAAATATCAGGGCAAAGAGGAAAAGAAGCTAGAGGTATAAAAATATTTATAGCTGCTCTTTGTATGGCAAAGAATTGGAAATTAAGGAGGTGCCTATGAAGTGGGGAATGGCTTAATAAGTTATGATATACAAATACTATTGTGCTGTAAGAAATGATGGTTTTCAGAGAAACCTAGGAAGACCTGTGTGAATGGATGTAGAGTGAAATGAACAGAACCAGGAAAACAATTTATACAATAACAACATTGTTTAGAAATGACAAGTAACTCGGAAAATTTTCATTTGTTTGTTTTTAAAAGTGTTTATGAGTTCTCCCTCCCACTCCTCCTATCCTGCCCGACTATAATAGCAAGCACCCTAGCACACCCAAAATGGCTGCTAGCACAGATTCTTTGATCTACTTTTCTAAAGGAAAGCAACTCAAAAAGGGCTAACAACCTTACTTTAATCAAACATAAACAAACACGCACACACCCATGCACACACACAGGAAAGTCAGCACCCTAATCTTCAGATAATACAAACAGAAATTACAAGCAGACAAAAAATACAGACAGAGAAAATAACACAATTCAACAGACAGACAGGGCTCCTAGCTGTCTGACCATTACATACATACATACATACATACAGTGTTAAGTTACCAGAGACAGAACCACCAACATCTGGGTTTTCAAAGCCCAGGGGCTCAATGGCTGCCCAGAGTCTCATCTGATCAAATCACACAACTCTTCCCATAAGTGAGCCCCAAAGCAAAGTCACCTCAGAGGTATATAGAGCCTTCTCCAGGGTCAGAGAACATCACAAGCTCCATGACCCACTGCCTAATTACAAAGTAACAAAAGATGTTTGCCTTCCTGAAAAACAAGCCTCCCCCCTAAGCAAGCTTCTCTTTTTGGGCTCCAAGTGAGGCTTATTAAGGGGCAGGGAAGATCTTCAAATTCCCTAGGTCTATTAAGGGGTAGGGAAGATCTTCAAATTCACTTACCATTACACCAACAGAAAAATAAAAAACAAAAATAACAAAACAAAACCTTAACATTAAATACACCGTCTAGCAGAACAAATTTCTACACTATCTATGTCCAAACATGCATGTTTCTTTCTAGAGTTTAAGTTCATCACCTGTCTGGAAGGAGATTGGTGATATGATTCATCTTCAGTCCTCTAAACTGACCTCTGAAAGACTTAAGAACACTGATCAACACAATGACTAATCATATTTTCAGAGGAGCCAGGATGAACTATGCTACCCACTTCCTTCCTTCCAGAAAGGCGATGGATTCAAAGGTGCAGACTGACACATATTTTTTGGACAGCGACAATGAAGGAATTTGCTTTGTTTTGCTTGACTAAGCATGTTGGGAGGGTTTTGCTTCCTTTTTTTTAATGGAGGAGGTGAGAGGGTGAGAAAAGATATTTTTGTTAATTATAAACATTTTAATTGAATATGTATATATACGTGTATACCTGTGCATATATATGCACACATATACATGTAGGTATATGTCTCTCTCTGTGTATGTGTATGTATTTATCTCTCCTTCATTCTCCAGAAAATGATTCCATACAACAAATTAAAAAGAGAAACAAAGGCAATTCAGCAAAATTAATTAGCATATACTCCAAGTGTGATAGTATATTTAATGTTCCATACCCATAGCAGCTGATCTCTACAAAGAAGGAAAGGAGATGTATTTTTATATCTCTTCTGGGGCCAGCATTGCTGTACGTTCTCACTTCTATACGGTTTAGCCAAAGTAAAACTCTCCATCAGACACCTCACACACTCATTCAGATGATAACACCTAGCTCATTAGACTGATGTTGCCCCATCAAGAATGTGCTACTAACAGAGATAAACAGTGTCAGCAGATGAGTAAAATGAAACATTTACAGGGACTACTTGAGTGTTGCCTCCAAGAGAACACTAAGAAGTTAATAACGGCCGGTAAAACCATTTATCTGGCCGTCACTGACCTGGGCAGCATGCATCCTTAACAGCCCTACTAATGGAAAGGTATCTCTAGATATTGGGCAAATGGATATTGCCAAGGGCTGTCCAAGGGACAACTTCTCTGGACTCAAAAGCACCACTGTCTTTGCAATGCCACAGTGAAGGTATTCTTAAATTCTCATTGTTTTATTGTAAAATGATCTTGTTATATTTATAGTCTTCCAAAGTGAGGGGTGTATGTATATGTGTGGGCACATGTGCGTGTGTGCGTGTGTGTGTGTGTGTGTACATGTGTGGATATGGGTGTGAGATTATATATATCTTTTAAAGTATCCAATAAATATTTTTGTGACTCAAAGATAGGCCCACTTGTTACTTTTCACATAAGAAATCTAAATAAGAGCTAATATCATTTCCTCAAACATAAGGATGTCTAAAATAGTGCTCATGCACTTACTAGCTATGTGACCCTAGGCAAGTCACTTAACCCTTTTTGCCTTAATTTGCTCACCTGTAAAATGATCTGCTGAAGGAAATTACAAACTATTCCAGTATCTTTGCCAAGAAAAGTCCAAATGGAGTCATGAAGACTCGGTCACAACTGAAAATGACTGAACAACAACAAAAGAATACCTTAATATTTGCTGATTCTTTGGTCAAATAATAATTGAGATACTGAGAAAGTTAAAAAGTTGATTTCTAAACAAACCAAAACACTATAATTTTTTAGGTCTATTTCTTTACTCACCCAGTGATCAAACGTTTTCAAATACTCTGATGTCACATTCCAGATATAAGTATACAATTCTTGGTACTATCTATAATCGGTAGAGTCTGAAATAACAATAGAAAATGGAATTTCACCTCTGAACTAATGCTGCTTGGAAAAAAGATTAATTATCCCCACTATGTAAACAGCAAAGCTGATAAGACTTCTTATATTACTTTTACATAAATACATTTCTAAAATGGTAACTTTCAATCAAAGGTATTGTAGATGAGATGAGATGATATAAAGCAAATAAATACATTAATGGGCTCTGACAATTGAGCCTCAAAAAGACTCAAGAACTCTGATTAAAACAGTAATAAATCCTGTTTCCAGAGGACCAATGATGAAGCATGCTACATAACCAGACAGAAAGGTAATGAACTAAAAGGGCAGAAAGGGACATATTTTTCAGGAATAGTTAATTAGTAAATTTTAAAAAAATTTTTGTTTGATTATGCATTTTTCTTACAAGGATTTTGTTTTTCTATTTTTTCCCCAATGGTAGGAGGAAGAGATAGGGAAAGTATATTTTTATTAATTAAAACAAATTAAAATTTAAAAATAATAGATATCAAAAGCAAATATGGATCCTATTTTTAGAATTCATCTAAAAACATTTAAAAAGACTGTAATTTCTAGAAAGCAATCTGAGAGAAACTAGGCTTATACCAAATTTTCAAACAGTACTTGGCCTTCTGACTAAGGGCAGGCATTTTTGAAGTTATAATCAAGGTCAACTGGTCAAGTGATCAAGTCACAGGTTGATCATGTGTGCAAATGTCTCTCATGTCATGTCATAGCTTGAACTTGTAACATTAACTGAAAAATGCTCTTACTTCCCTTTTGGGCCTTGTAAGGCTAATCAATATACTTGTCAACCAAAATCTCAAGCAGTATATAGCACAGTGATCTCCAGATGGATACATGCCTATATGTTAAGGTCAAATAAGTTAGAGAAGCAGGAAAGTACATACTTTTTGCTACTACAAACAGGAGAGATAAAGAATATCACAGAGGATAAAATAGTTAATTTTAATTACATAAAATTTTAAAGCTTTTGCACAAACAAGATCAATCAAATAAGAATTTAAAAAGTTAATTGGGAAAAACATTTTTTCAACAAATTTTTTCTGATATGAGTCTAATAGTCAAGATGCATATGGAATTTATATACATATTTATGTAAACAAAAGTCATTCCCCAATAGTTAAATGTGGAAAGGTGAATTCTTAAAAAGTATGCAAGGTATTAACAATCATATGAAAAATGCTATAAATCACTATTAAAACTACTGATTTTTTACTTTATACCTATTAGATTGGCAAAGATGACAAAGACAAAGACAGTTGTTGGCAGGGTGGTGGGAGGAGAGGCACACTGATACACTGTTGGCAGACCTGTAGAGTGATACAGCTGTTCTGGAAAACAATTTGGAATTATAACCAAAAAGTCACTAATCTGTACAAATCCTTTGACCTAGTGATGCCACTATTCCAAAGAGATCAAAGACAAATGGAAAATAACCAGAATGTATAAAAATATCTGTAGCAGCACTTTTTTGTTTTAGTAAAGAACTGGAAGCAAAGTGAATGTCCATCAATTGGAGGATGGTAAATTATAGCATATGAATAGGAAATAATTGCATCATAAAAAATTATGAAAGGGCCCAGATTCATAGAGACCTTTGAAGACTTGCATGAACTGAGACAGAGTAAAGGAAGCAAAACCAAGACAATAATATATACATTGATTACAACTTTGAAAGACTTAACTCTGATCAATGCAATGACTAGCCCAGAAGACTGACAAGGAAGCATGTTGCCCACTTATTGACAGAGAGGTGAAGTGGCTGGAGGTCTAGAATAAGTAATATAGTTTCAGACCAACCAATATAATATAAATGTATTTTTCTTGATTATCCCTTCTAAGAGAGGGCTTTTATTGGGGTACAGAGGAGTGGTTTTGGTGGAAACTGGGGATAGAGACAGTAACGCAAAAAAAAAGGTACCAATGAAACACATAAATATATAAAGAGAACAGAAGCAAGTTTAGAAGGGGAAACAAATGAAAGATAGCACAGGTAGTACCCAGTTAAAATTGATGAACACTTTAAAAAAATCCTAAGCTATACATGGTAGATTCACATACAATGTTTTTTTCTACCCTTTGCATTTTGGAGCGGTCTTTTCTCAAATTCATAATAAAAATATTTTTTTTAAAAATAGATGATGTCTAATTCTGGTTCACTCACCTCTTCTCAACCTCTATATCATTTGGTCATGGAATGCATCAGGAGAGGTTCTGTTTTGATAATTATAAGTAAATCATAAGATCATAGATCTTGAGCTGAAAGGGGCCTCAGAAGCCATCAAATAAAATTCCTTCACTTTACAAGGAGGAAAATGAGGTCCACTGAGTGAGATTAAGTGACTAGACTAAGGTAACATACATAATAATCATCAGAAGTAAGATTTAAACCCATGTCCCCTAACTATAGTCAAGATTCTTTTCCACTGTTCCTCAACATCTCTATATTTAAGTATACATATGAAAGGAATCATGTAAATACTATTATTACCATTAAATTTTACTTTCAATAAATGACTCATAATGTAAACTAAGGAAAATTTCACCAAAAACATTTCAGCAAAGTCCCTCATTTATAAGTATAAATTAACAAAATAATGCTGATGTTAATAATATTGGGATTGTAGGTTCTCATGGTTGTTACTGAAACTAGTTCATGCAATAATATACTAGTATACCCTGCTTTAAAGAAAAAAATCTAAAAATAAAATTTCAAAACTTATAGATCTATTAAGGGATGATTATTTGCTAATTAGGAATAAATCTCAATGTTTTTCAAGTAAGTTTTACTACTACTGTTTGTAATTATGGATTCACAAAGTTCCTTTAACTGTCCATACTTAAAACAACCTTGGTTGTTTCTGGGATATAAAACTAGCACACAGAAGAGCAGTCGGACTTGGAAGGTAGCTGTTGTAAAGTACCTAAGGCAGTCCTCCAAACTGTGGAGTGTGCCCCCTTTCTCGGACTGGGGCAAACTAGTAGCAGGGAGGAGAGAGAATGCAAGATACAGAGAGGCATGAAGCAATGGCCAGAACTGTTGGATATTTCTTAGTACAGTTCCCACATAAATATATGCATTGTTTTCCATGAAAACAAAGTTCAAATCAAAGACAACAAAAGCAAGATTGACACTGGGAATTTGTTCTGACAGTGAATGCAATGCAGTGATTATTTAATATGGTGTTTGCAAACAAGGTCAAATGTGGGCAAGGGGAGGAGACACAATCTGTCACTATCAAAATCTGTCAGCATATGTTCATGACAAATGAACTACTTGCTGTTCTTGAATGTCAGGAATATAAATTCAAAATTAAGCCCTCTTTGTGTGGAATTTAAAAACACTACAATATCTGCTGTATTCCTCATCATTACTCATTTTGGTAAGGACAATACAATAGCCTAGTTTCAAACAAACCCTAGGTTTTAAAAAATAGTATATAATTGAAGAGCCAGAATATAATTAATCATTTTGAATTTTCAACAATTATTGTCTGTAATTTTTCTTTCTTTTTTCATTTTTTTTTTTTTTTGCTTTTTTGGAGGGCAATTGGGGTGAAGTGACTTGCCCAAGGTCACATGGATAGTTTTTGTGTTAAGTGTCTGAGGTCGGATTTGAACTCAGGTCCTCCCGACTCCAGGGGCCGATGCTCTACTCACTGTGCCACCTAGCCACCCCTATAATTTTTCTTAAAAAGAAATAATAAATAGCCTTTTGTGATAGACAAACACATAACCAATTTGAAAAAGACCACTGAAATAGCTAAAAGTGGTACAAAAAACAGATCATTTAAGTGGGGAAATATAGAAACATAAAGTGTACATGTAGATTAAGAGGGCAAGAGAATTTTTCCAAAGAAAACTAGATGTTTTTAACAAGTGAAACAAACATTTTCAAAAGCCACCTCAATAACATCAAAAGGATTCCTCATATCACATAAGGCACTTATGGAAGTGCTAAGCATATAAAAAAGCCTTATTCCTTGGGAGAAATGTTGGTTATTACTTGTAACTACTAATGGGGTCAAACTGATGCTTAGTGAATCATACACAAAACAGCTTTGAATGGTTCCATGTGTAGATTAATGTGATAGGAAGGAAAATTGCCTGTGTCTGATGACTTTATAATAATCAATTGAGAAGTTAAAATCTTTATATTTTGTACTACAAGTAGTTAAAGAAACCACTGACATAGTTAAAATGCAATCCTATTGCATACACTATGGTATGATGGACAGCATACTGGGATTAGGGTTGGGAAGACTGTTGGCAAGTTACTTAACTGCTGTATGCCTCAGTTTCCTCATCTGTAATGAAAGGGCTCTGAGGTGCTTTCAAAATACCTGTGTTGTAAGATACACCGTCTCTTTGAGGCCCTTTTCATAAGAAACCATCAATGAAAAAGGCAGAAATCGTGTTGTTTTTGTATTTTTTTTACAAAGGAAAATATTTAGATTGTCAAAGGTTGTAAGCCAGTTTAACACTGTCACTGTTATGGATGAATATCTTGATACCACATAGGAGTAGGACTGTACTTTACTTTCATGTATACTGATAAACATATATTTAAGAAAAAACTTTCAGATGGAATTTGGATAATTTTAAAGATAAAACGTAGTGCAGAAGTGAAGAATCAGAACTTGTAAATAATGTGGAATGATGCCTTGCTTGTGGAAACAGTTAATTGTCATAAAATGGAAAAACAGTTAGTTGTTATAAAAAGGCAGAGAAACATCTCTGATTTATTGAAAAAAGGAGAGTGCCAGGAGGGTAGGTGGCACAGTGAATAGAATACCAGCCCTGGAGTCAGGAGGACCCAAGTTCAAATCTGGCCTCAGACACTTGACACACTTACTAGCCTTGTGACTTTGGGCAAGTCACTTACCCCCAATTGCCCTCCAAAAAGCAAAAAAAAAAAATAAAAATAAAAATAAAAATAAAAAAGAAAAAGAAAAGAAAAAAGTATGAAAAAAAACATTTCAAGGACAGCCTTCAAAGAGCTGCAAAGCATGATGATGTAATGTTAGCTAATTTGAATGCATTCATATTTCATAGCTAAAGACAATAAAACAACAAAATGAGAAATACAAACATTTGGAGACTAAGCTTTGATTTTAAGACTGTCCATCTGGTAGGAAAAAACTGGGGAGTTGTGACTTTTAAGCAAAAAATAAGTCCCTCAAGAGTCAGGAGACTATCACTTAAGCCACTAAAAACAATCCCAGCAAGAGCAAGAGAAATCACACAAGAAAGCAGCAGAGGTGGAACCTGGGTGGAGGAGACAGCAGGTGGAGCTAAAAAGCGAATCATTTTGGGCTGGGGCAGTTAGAAGCAGTCACCCAGAGGACTTCAGATGGGAGATTCCTAGTTCATCAGAAAGAAAGGATCTCTTTGGCCAAGAGTTCCCCTGAAGGCTTTTGCTCTTTGATGCTACCTGGAGTTGGAGAAGGGTGAAGTTTTTCACAAGGCCCTCTGCTGCCACCTCTGCTTTGAAAAGGAAGAACAGAGGGGATTTTGCATCTGTGGTATCCTGGTGATATCACACCTTAAATAGTGAATTTTTAACTGTGTCAGTTCTTGACACTAACACTGACTGGACAGCGAAGCATCCAGGCGAATAATTAGCCAGCTGGGATGATCTGTGTAGCCCAGAAATCACCAGTTTTATGAGGTTCATATTTACAGAAAACTGCTATTCAGATTTGGTACTAACACCCTCTACACTCCCTTTTAAGGGTAATGTTAATTGAAAGAACTGATAAAGGCTTTGTGTAAGTAGAGAAGAGGATCTCCCAAGTTGAAGAGTCGTGAAGATCAACAATCAAGCAGTGAACACAGAATCAGTTTTATGTAACACAGGTGTTCCAGAATGGACCCTTACCATTAAGGCCCGTAGAGTTGTGAGTTATCCTCAACATGGGACATCTTCCATATATTTCTCCATGCCAGATTCTTTATAAATGCATGGCCATTCTTCGCCATCCACTGGTGGAAGGATATGATCTTAGTTTATATATTGTGATGTGTCTCATTATCTATATATTTATAATCTTATTTTATTTACTTTATTATTAAGTAAATGGCAACATGTAAGAGTCAAATGTCATTATTGTGTCTGGTTGTACGAATGGAAAAAAAATTAGATGGAGGCTCAAGAGCTAGAGTAGTGTGTTAATTTTCCCTAAAAGGATAAGCTGCTTTAGGATCCTGTGAGAATCTGAATGTGACTCTGTGGTGGTGGCATATCTCGGGGAACTTTGGGTGCTAGTGTGACGGCTAGAGAAGCAGAGCGTCTCACATACCTAAGAGTGAGAGCTCTTAAGGGCGACACATGGGGTGTTCACACCTCCCTTTGTAAGCTCTACCCACACGTTTGTCTGTTACATTCTGAGAGCACTGGAGGATACTGACCCTTTTCTTTTTTCATTACACTATAAAGCTATGATCTATGGCAATGGCGCATCAAGAGAAAACTTCAATATAAATGACAGACTTTTAAAAACTATGTCAGATGAGAGAACTGTATTTGACCCTGCATTAAAACAGCTCAATTTCAGAATAAATCACAGGTCTAAAAGCACTAGTTAAAAATATGGTTCCTTGTACAATCTGGACATACTGAATATAATAATCTTGTATTGAGAAATATGATTGAAGGTGCACATGGGTTTTCAAATTGTTCTAAGAGCAATCAATTTTATTTAAAATGATCCATTAAAAGAAAGGTTCTTTGCAAAATTCTATGAAGATACTGGAGCAGAACACAAGACACTGTCACATTTGTGGAACACTTGCTGGCTTTCTCCAGTAGTACTGGGCTACCATCCAGGCCCTGCTGTGAACTCCTCTAAGCCCAGTTGTTTACACAGAATCAGGATCCGGAAGTACCCCTAGGGTAGCAGTACCATGGAAAATTAACTATGTAAAAGAGAAAAAATTATAAATAGGGGAGACTTCAGAGACATTAATGCCCCAAATCACAGACTATGATTTTTACAATGCCTGAGCAATCTCTGAACTGATGTGGCATCCAGCATTTAGGGGACAAAAGTGATCTTGGGGGATGTACAAGTTGATGACTTGTCAAGACTCTCACAATTTTACACAGGCTGTTGCAATAGAAACCAAGTACTCGGATGAAGGCAGTGAGAAACCATGAACTGAACCAATAAATGGGAAAGAAAGTTTATTTCTTCCCCTGTCTCCTTTGGGTCCATGGCACTCAGAAATGGACCTGGGGTTCTGTTTTTGTTTGTCAGGACATGAAGCCATTTTGACTTCAAAGCTAGGATTCTAGGTAGAAGACTGCAGCCAGCCAGCCCAGCAGAGAAGCCAAGGGGATACCTGGGAGTCGAGCCCAATGAAGGGTTCTGCACTTGGAGCTTGGGACTAAGTTATAATGGAAATGAGTTAAACTGTAAACTTAATTCCCTTGCCCTCCCCAGAATATGAGATGGTACAGGGGCACTATGCTTCCCCTTCCCACTGCGTGACAGTACATTTTGAGAATTCTTATTATATCTTTGAAGTAAACAGCCCTTTGTAAAAACTAATCTGAGTGGTGACAGTGGTTAAATGGAACCAGGGTGCAGGGAATCTACCCCTACAATTAGGGGAACACCACTGGTGGGAGTTGGGAGTCAATGGCAGAGGCTAGATACCTCGAGTAGCCTTGAGGGTATTAAAGGGCCCCAGGGGTGGTGTGAAATGTAACATACTCAGGCAGTGTGTCATAACACTTCAGGCAGTGATATCAGAGTTGTCAGTCTTTCCACTAGATGAGTTCTGAAGTACTATCTAGTCCTTGATACATTAGATTGTATGTGTCTTCCCTGATAAAATCTCAGCTCCTGGAGAATTTTTTTTTAATTTGGCTCAGCTTCTCGAGACATTTTTTTTTTAAATTTGTATCCCCAGCACCTTGCACTATGTCTAACACACAGTAGAAGCTTAATGAATGCTTGTCAATTGATAGTACCCAACTTCAGAGTTTTGGGAGAAGATCTGAAAGAGGCCCTGCTGCTGTGATGGGTGGGTGTGTTGGCAATTTGGAAGAGACTGCAATCCAAAGGGAATATGGGGAGTGGAAGGGAGGCAGTCCCAGATTGTTCTGAAAGGGCAGAGAGCCTGCCTTTAGCAACTCCAGGAAGCTGAGTATTTTGCAAGAGAGATTGAACAGCTTAGAATCATTCAAGAGATTTATTAATTCCCCAGTTAAAAGATGTTTGGTGGTTGTAAGCAGCCCCAGTCAGCTCTAGAGGCACTAATCTCCCCAGAATGAGTGATCCAGGCCTTTAAAGATAAAGAGGGGGAGTGGGAAGAAAAGAGGGTAGGGGGCTAAACCCCTACAGGACTTAATATGAAAAGGAACAAGAAGGAGGCTCTATTAAACTGTTGGGAAGGCAAGCTGGGAATTTCCAACCCTATTCCCCGGTGAAGTAAATCTAGTTCATCACCTCTCAAATCTGGCCTTCAGCGGTTGTAACATCTTCAACCCCTCAGAGAAGTTACAACCTAATCTGACCTAGAAGCATAGGCAGATTCCCATGCTGATGCCCATCACTCCCATACCTGTCCCTCTACTATACAGCAGTGGACTCCTATGCTCTGTAGCTACTACAGTGAGTAATCCCCTTCCCACCCCACCTTTTTCATTTTTCGGTGAGGAACAACGATAGCATAAAATGAGCAAAAATGCATGAGAGTAGTAATTACATTACTTCCCACACACCTCCCACCAGGTTTATCCCACCCCTACAAACTTCCCATTGCTGTGGAGGATGGTAGCGCCATTATTCTTTCAGGCTCTCAGATCTTAACTGGCCTCCTTAGCCTTGATCACCCACTCAACTGAAACTGACTCTTCAAAGTTATCAATATGGGCAGTTATATGGTGCAGTAAATGGAGCACGGCCCAGGAGTCAGAAGGACCCGAGTTCAAATACGACCTTCGTAGCCTTGTGACCTTGGGCAAGTCACTTAACCCCAGTTGCCCAGCCTTCCCCCCTCCAAAAAGCAAAAAAAAAAAAAAAAGTTTTCAATAATCCCCCAGTTGCCACATCTTTTCTCAATCTGCATCCTTCCTGACTTCTCCGTAAGCTCTGACAGCAATACTGCTCAGTCTTGGCTCCCCTCTTACCTGCCTGACCACTCCCTCTTTGTCCCTTTGCTGGATATTCTCCACTTTATGATGAATCACAACTGCCCTCTAACTGGGGGCACACCCAAGGCTGTGGTAAAGCCCTTTCTGGAGTCTCTTTGTATAAATTCACTGGGTGATTTCCTGACCTGCCATCGGTTTATTATTATCATTACTACAACAACAAAAACCCTAGCATTTAGACAACACCTACTATGTGCAAGGCACAGTGCTAAGGGCTTTATAAAAATTATTTCATTTGATCTTACATTAAGCCTGAGAGCCAGGTGCCATTATTATCCCCACTTTATGAGATGAGGAAACAGAGGCAATACACTTGCCCAGGGTCACACAGCTATTAAGTGTCTGAGGCTAGATTTGAACTTGGATCTTTCTGACTCTATCCACGGCCATCACCTCACTGCCTGTGTCATCTCTACCTAGATGATTCCCTAATGCGTTTGTGTAACCCTAATTTCTGTCAAACTCCAGTCCCACATTGAAGTTTACTGAACATTCCAAACCAGATATACAGGATACATACACATCTTAAACACAGCCTGTTCCAAACAGAATTCATTACTTTTCCCCCCAACATCTGTTTTCTGAATTTCCCTATTCTGCTGAGTATACCAACATCCTTCTGATCACCCAAAATTTCAACCCTAGAGTTCCCCTTGACACCCCACTTTCCCTGACCCCACATATCCAATCAGTTGCCAAATCTTTTTTTTTTCTTTTTGGAGGGCAATTGGGGTTAAGTGACTTGCCCAAGGTCACATGGCTAGTTTTGTGTTAAGTGTCTGAGGCCCGATTTGAACTCAGGTCCTCCTGACTCCAGGGCCAGTGCTCTATTCACTGTGCCACCTAGCCACCCCAAATCTGAGTATTTCTAACCCTCAACATTTCTCAATTCTATCCCCTTCTCTCCACCTGAATAGCCTTAATTCTAGTTCAGGGCCTCACTGCCTCTTACCTGAATCATTGCAATAGTTCCTAATTGGTTTCCCCACTTCAAGTTTCTCCCCTGTCCCATCTATCCTTCAAAAAGTTGTCACTGTCATTTTTCTAAAATGCAGGTTTGACCATGTCACTTATCTATTCAGTAAGCTCCAGTGGCTTCATATTAGCTAAAAATCAAACATTTCATCTTTATCTCATCACTTTAAAATTTCTCTGTTTTATAATATACATAATTATTAGTATAATAGTTTATGAGTAATGGGGCAGCTAGGTGGTATAGTGGATAGAGTGTTAGACTTGAGTCAGAAAAATTTATCTTCCTGAGTTCAAATCCAGCCTCAGACACTAACAAGTTGTGTGACTATGGGCAAGTCACTTAACCCTATTTGCCTCAGTTTCCTCATATATAAAATGAGATGGAGAAGGAAATGGCAAACTACTGTAGTATCTCTGCCAAGAAAACCCTAACTGGGGTCACAAAGATTCAAACACGACTGAAAAATGACTGAACAACAACAAACATGCACAAACTGGAGGGAATAAATAATAGGATGTCCCCTCCCTCTCTACCTTTCACCCTGCTAAGTTTGCTCTAGCTAGAACACACCCCTGAGGAGTAAGTATGTATGTTATTCGCTTCCAGGGAAACTTGGCTCAGCATAGAAAGGATCTGGCTCTCTGGGATGAAACAGCAAACTTTGGATAGTCCTCTAGTCTTCTCCCCAGACCACCTTATGACAGGACACTAGAGTGTACTGCATGAATTAAAAAAGGAGGGAAAGCTTCCTAACTCTCTTACTTCAAGAATTTGTGTCAAGCAACTTTTCCATGAGGAGGTAATGGGAAACAGCAGAAATAAACTTTGCAAAAAAAACAAAACAAAACGAAAAAACCACAAAACACAAAAAAACAAGGTTGTAAAATGGAGGAGACTCCATGCACACAAAACCCCAAGTCACGGCAGACCAAGCTTTTAACAATTTCGCAAGCAAGCCCCAGGCTGATGAGGTAACCAATATTTGGGAGATAAAGGAATTAGTGAGAAGGGGGAAGAGGAAATGTCTTTTAATGTGGAGAGTTTCCCATTATTTGCATAGGCTGCAATCAGAACCTATGACTTGTGAGGAACCAAAAGGGATGTGGAAAGTCACATCAAACTGTCACCAGATTCAGATTCAATCCCTATTGTGTCTAACTTTTACTGCACAGACTTAATCAATAGTGTTCCTATATCTTTTGATGGCTGTAACAGAGGCAAAATTAGCACTACAGTAATCTGAGTGGTCATTTGAGACAAACCTAGACCATACGATCCCTCAGGGATAATACATGTGCCAAAGCAATTTGAAGGCTTTTTAACTAAAAGAAAAATCTGCCATTTTTCCTAGTGATTTTTTAAAAATATGATTCCACCTTATAACAAAATTTCCTCCTGAAATTTTTATATGCCAGGGCAGGGGAATTTAATATTCTAAATAAAAGTCTCTCAACTCTTCAACATTATACTCTGATCCACAAAGATAAAGTAACTGAATTGAGAGGGGAAGAGGGGTATCAATAGTAAATTTACAATTTTCTGATAAATGTGGTTCCTTGGTACCTGAACTCTTTCCTGCTTGAAGTATTTTTTTCTTTATCTCAAAATTTTGGTTTTAACATTTCTGGGTGTTTTCATTTGGGGATTTCTTCATGACTGATGGTCTTTCTTTCTTCACTTTACTTTCTGGCTCCATCATGCTGGTGAGCTACAGTCTTTTTTCCTCTCTTTTTAAGGCAAACTCCTTGAAAAAGTTATCTACACTCGGTCTCCACCTCTTTTCCTCACTAACCGCTTTCTCCAAAGTTACCAGTGATTTTTCATTGACAGATCTGATTGGTCTTTTCTCAGTTGTCATTCTTTTCTACCTATCTGCTGAATTTAATGCTGTGGGTAACGACCCTTCCTACTGGAGAGCCTCCCCTTTCTGGGATTTTGTGATGCATCTCTTCTGGATTACTGGCTACCAGTCTCTCTGTTTCTTAGCAGTTTCGTTCATCTTCCACATTCCTAACTATGCGGGTTCCCCAGGGATATATGTCCCAGGTCCTCTTCTATTCTCTCTTTATAGTTTATTAGTAACTTCATCAGTACCCAGGGATTTAACTATAATCTCTACATAGAGATAGATATTGGGATGTCCCTGATATATCTCAAACTCAACATGCCCAAAACTGAATTCATTCTCTTTCTCCTCAATTCCTCTTCTCTTTCAAAATCCCTTATTTCTGTCAAAAGTAACTCCATAAATCCAGTCTCATAGGTTCCTAGCCTCAGTTCCTAAATCTTTATTCTCCCTCACCCTACATATCTAATCAGTTATTAAACATTGTCATTTCTACCTTCACAACATCTCCCATATCTGAGCCCTTCTCTCCAGGCACACAGCTAACACCTTAGTTCAAGGGCTCCTCATCTCTCACTTACTGAAATAGCCTCTTAAATGGCCTTCCTGCTTCAAAACTCTCCCTATTCCAATCTATCCTCTACACCGCTGCAAAGTGATTTTCCGTAAGCATTGACCTGACCATGTCACTCCACTACTCAGCTGTTACTCCAGTGGCTTCCTATTTCCACTGGAATAAAATATAAGCTCCTCCATGTAGCTTTTAAAGTCCTTTACAACTTGATCCCAATTTATCTCTGCAGCCTCACTGGGCATTACTTCCCCCCACACACACACCCAGAAATACAGCTGAATTGGTTATCCCTTTGTTTCTCATTGGCTGCCTAGAATGGATTCCTTCCTTACCTCCACCCCACAATCCCCATCTTCCTTTAAAATACCATTCAAGCATCATCTTCTCAATGAAATCATTCCTAATCCCTCAACTGCTAGTGTCCTTCCTCTCAAACTACCTCATAGTTAACTTCTTTAAATATCTTTGTATTTATTAGCATTATATTTATGTTATATATAATTTATTTGTACTTTTCCCATAAGCTTAATGGGAGTAGAGATTAATTTTTTGTACCTATATATCCCTAGTACCTATGATGGCACACTGTAGATGATTAATGATTATGTGATTGATATCAGCTAAATTTTAAAAGGAGATATGTTATTCTTTCAATTTTCACAAACTCAGAAATACCTTTTATACTGAAAGTTATTCTTTGTGTATTTTCTAAAACTGTATTTATGTATAAATATGACTACAATATGAAAATTTAGTCAAAGGCAACCTAAACCAACTAAATTAACATAGAAATCTAATGAGGCTCTAAGCAATTAGGTCCTCTTTCTTACCCAGGGAAATCATTTTATGAAGAAAAATAATTTCTAAAATCAAAATGTTTAAGGTATGTATTTAAGAAAGTCCTTTTTCATTTTATTAACTGCAACAATTTACAAACCACCTCTTTTAAAGCAAAAATAAAATCACAGTGCTTTACTATTTTTTTTAACGGTGTACATTTTTTATTTATTTTGCTTTTTGGAGGGCAATTGGGGCTAAGTAACTTGCCCAAGGTCACATGGCTAGGTTTTTTTGTTTGTGTGTGTGTTAAGTGTCTGAGGCCGGATCTGAACTCAGGTCCTTCTGACTCCAGGGCCAATGCTCTACTCACTACACCCCCTAGCCACCCCTACTATTTATTTTTAAAACTTTTAAATTTATAGAAAAAAAAGTTAGCAACTTCATATCTGACCTTAATCTTGTCCAGAAAAGACCAAAAATTATGTCTATCAGCTAACTTTTTATTCTCATGCCAATTTTCTAGTCAATCAGTTTCTATCATTTAATTGAATATAGATCATTGGATTTTTTGAGTTGTTGGAAAGGATTTCAAGGCATCCAGTACAATTCCTTTCTTTTATAAATGAAAAAACTGAAGTTCCAAAAAGGCTAGGTAATTTAGTATCTATGTGACTTTGACTAAACTGGATGTCCCAAAGACATCTCAAACTCATTTTGCACAAAACATTTTTCCCCCACCTCTTCCCTGTCTCAAAATTCACTATTTCCTCTTAACACCATCCTTTCAGTCTCACTGGCTTATAACTTTAGGATTACTTTTAACTCCTCACTCTCCTTCACCTCACAGATTTAATCCCTTTCCAAATCTTGCCATTTTAACCTCTACATCTCTCAAATCTGTCCCTTTCTCTTCACAAAGAACATTACTTCCCCTCTCATATTGAGATGCAGTGAAACAGGCCTTCTCTCTGTATCTCACATAGGATATTCCATCTCTGTCTTTGCACTGTTTTATCTTATATAGGATCCCACACCTAGAATGCCCTCTCCTTACCTCTGCCTCATAAAATCCCCTTTCCTTCAAGATGCAGTTCATGCATCTGCTTCTAGAAGTCTTTTTAGATTCCTCCAATCTGCTAGTGCCCTCCCTTTAAATGTTATCATGGTGGTTGTTTTTTATATACTTACACATATACTTGTCTCCTCCAAAAGAATATAAGTTGCTTTTGAGTGGGATTAATTCTTTGCAATTGTATCCCCAGAGCCTAGCACAGTTCCCGGAACATAGAAGGTGTTTAATAAATAATGCTTGACTGATTTGAGCAAGAAGCTTTCTCTCTGTGCTCCCAATTCTCTCTCTATAAGGAAAATAATAAGAGTTCTAGTTTATTAACCAATTCTAACAAGACCGTATGATGCTTTTTACACACAAAGAAGAAAGAAAATATAAGACATCAGTATTATTGTTGCTCAAAGTGACATAGCTATTTTTAAAAAACTAAGAGAGAATTAGAATCTGGTACCCTGATTAGGCTAGGCCATTATACAATATTGGCTCCTTTTGTTCCTAGAGAATATAAAAATATTTTTGTAGAGTGGCCATTTATTTAGACTACATTTTAGAAGTGTAGATCAGGCTTTCAAAACCAATTAACCTTCAGGGGGAGAGAAATAAAAAAGCAACTACAGTAAAATCTCATTTACCTCATGTCTTATGGAATGAATCCTTTTGTTTAAAGTTTTGTCATTGGAAGCAGAACTTTTAAAATTTAACTATTTTTAATAGATTTTTCAAAAATATACTATGCAAAAGTCCTGCAGACCCACTTTGCTAGACTATTAAATGAAAATTTAAATTATTTAATTAAATTAAATAACTATTTAATTGAATAACTATTAAACAACTATTAAACAACTAAAAGACTATTAAATGAAGATTTAAATTATTTAATTAAGTTAAATAACAACTGAAGCTATTATCCATTATATTTAACACTTATTAAAATGTTCGATATTATACGGGAGTAACCATTGTGGTAAAGTTTGCAGTATATGAGGTGTCCCAAAAGTCTTAATCTGCACGTGTTGCATCTTTTACAACTGGCAAGGAATCAATCACTTAGAAATAAGCCTCGATGAAGACTATAAGCAGGGTTATTGATTAGGGGTCTGAGGACAAGCTGGGATTCTCTTTCCCAGGTGCCTCATGGCTTAACCTCTCCCGGCCTGGGCAGTCAGCAGGAACCTGTTGTTCCGGGGTCTGGGAGAAAGGCAGTTTCCATAAGAAATAGCTCTGGACCTCGGGGAGCATGAAGGGCCGGGACAGGCACAAAATCTATAATTAAAAAGATCCCTAAGGGGGGGCGATTCGCTTCCAGTGAATGGAGTTCAGAGGAGGCTTCCTGGAAGAGTGTCAATTTAAAGTGGAAAGAGTCCCAGAATACCCACAACATCCCTAACTAACTCGCTGAAAATGAGATTCACGTTGGACTGATTCTCTAAGTGTGCACTTCAAGTAGCCTTCCAAGGTAAAAGAGCCTGGGCAATGATTCATCGAGCGTACCTTCAGCAGGCGTCTGAAGGTTTAGAATAGACCACTGACAGCTTGCCATGGAGAGGGGGCAGGTGCACAGCAGGGGGCCGGGGCAGGACCCCCCCCCCCCGGGGCAGCACTGCGCAAGCGCCAGGTTCTCCTCCAGGTAAAATGCGCTTAACAAAGGAGCCCGGGGGCGCTCGGGGGTCTCACGACCCCGGCCAGCCGGGCCTGCCCGGGAGGCGGAGGGAGGGGAGGCCGCCGCCCCAGGCCCTCGGCTCTCTCACCCCAGGGCTGAGGAGGACGCCAGGTGGGGACCCCCACCTGGTCGGGTCCGTGCTACTTGTGGGATCAGGGACAGAAAAAAATGATCCGCCTTTCCCTCCAGTCTGTCCCGAGCCCTGGCTCGCTTTCCCGCCGGCCCCGAGGGAGATAAAGAGGCCCTGGAGACACTTGTCCCAAAGCCAGCAGAAGAGCCCACTATGGCTGCAGGGAAGAGCGGGGCGGGGGAGACCAAAGACGTGCTCGCTTATCTGCGCAGGCGCAGGAGTACTGCAGAGAAGGGAGGGGTCGGTCGGACCACCTCCGCTGGGGAGGCAGGTTGGTTCGTCGCCCCTCCCTCGCCAGGCCTCTGTCGCGGCTGCGCAGTGAGCTGGAGGCGCCCTTTCCCCCTCCCAGGTGGGAACGCGCACTGTCAATTTCCCTCCCGCCAGGACTACTAGTTTCCTAGGTCTCCTTCCTTTAGAGACATCCTTCTTCCGGGCGGCGGTGGGTGGGGGCAGGGATGTGCAGGGGGTTTGCGTTCCTCCTCAGGCAGACCAGGTGAGAAGGCGCTCCAGGAGAGGCCTAAGACCTCCCGCGTTGCTCGGGTGTGCGTGAGCAAGAACTAGGCCGTAGGGTGTATGTGTGTTTGGGGGGAAATCCCCCCATTGCCATCCCTGTCAATCATCCCTCTCTCTTCTGGAAGAAACGAAGGTGGGCAGCGCTGAGGCCAGGTCCATTGGGCTGACCTCCCTCTGCAGCCCTGTCCAGGGTTGGGGTGGCGGCCTGGCCCCCCCAGGTGACAGCCAGAGGCCACCCCATCCAAGCGACCTCGGGACTTTTGGGGGGACTTTGTGGGGAAGTAGTAACCAAAAAAGGGCTCCTCCTAATCTTTCTCAAATTTTGGGTTTATTAGCATTAAATTATTTTAAAAATGTAAATAGCCTTTCAATACCTAGACTAGGATATGCCCAAACTGAAGCAAAGGGAGTCAAGAAACTGATTTCGTTTTGGAGTTTTTTTGGAGGGGAGGAGTTATCTGGGGCTAGGAATCCTAGGACTTGGGTGGGGGAAGAGATGGAAAAAGGGGACGGGACCAAAACCCAAAGTATTTCTTATAATACTTCTACCTTCAAAAAAAATGTATCCAACATCTATGATTAATGATACCAAATTACCAAAAAATTATTTTATAGAGCTAGAAAAAATAGAATTCATCTGGAAGGACAAATGGTCAAGAATATCAAAGAAAAAAAAAGAATATCAAAGAAATTTTAAAAAAAAATATGAAGGAAGGTAGCCTTCCTGTACTAGATTTCACACTATTTTTACAGATTATTACAAATTGATAATCATCAAAACAATCTGGTACTAGGTAAGAAATAGAGTGGCTAAGAATTAGATTAGGTAAACAATACACAGTAGTAAATGACAGTGTTGGGACAAGAATTCACTTATTTGACAAAAACTGGGGAGACTGGAAAGCAGTTTGGCAGAAACTACATAGAGGAACATCTCACATCATATAGCAAGACAAGGTCAAAATGGGTATATTTAGACATTAGTATGATACCATAAGCAAATTAGGGGAGCATAGAATAGTTTACTTGTCAGATCTATGGATAAGGGGAAAATTTATGTCCAAAGAAGAGATAGAGAACATTATGCAATGAAAGATGCATTTTTATTACATTAAATTTAAAAGGTATTGCACAAACAAAACCAATGCAGCCAAAATTAGAAGGAAAGCAGAAAACTAGAGGGAAAATTTAGCAAGTTTCTCTGATAAAGACCTCATTTCTCAACTATATAGAGAACTGAGTCAAATTTTTAAGAATACAAGTCATTCCCCAACTGATAAATGGTTAAAGGATTAACAACAGGAAGTTTTCAGAAGAACTCAAACTCATCTGTTGTTGTTCAGTCATATCTGACTCTTCATGACCCCATTTGGGATTTTCTTGACAGAAATACTGAAATGGTTTGCCATTTCCTCCTCCAGCTCATTTTACAGATGAAGAAACTGAGACAAACAAGGTTAAGTGACTTGCCCAGGATCATAGAGCTAATAAGTATCTGAGGCCGGTGAATTCAGGAAGTGAGTTTTCTGGACTCCAGGCCCTGCACTGCTGTATCTATAGTTATATGAAAAAAATGCTATTGATTAGAGAAACGAAAATTAAAACAAATCCTTAGATACCATCTCCCAGCTATCAGATTGGCTAATATGACAGGAAAGGAAAATGACAAATGTTGGAGGGAATGCTGGAAAACTGGAACACTAATGCACGGTTGGAGGAGTTGTAAACTGATCCAACCATTCTGAAAAACAATTTGAAACTATATCCAAAGGACACCCTTTGACCCAGAAATAACACTACTAGGTCTGTATCCCAAAGAGATTAGAAAAGAAAAAAGGAAAGAACCTATATGTACAAAGATATTTCTAGCAGCTCTTTTTGTGGTGGCAAAAAATTGGAAAGGGTTGAACAAGTTTTGGTATATAATTGTGATGGAATACTATTGTGTTAGAAGAAATGATGAGCAAGTTGCTTTCAGAAAAACCTGGAAACACTTACATGAACAAAGTGAAGTGAGGAAAACCAGGAGGACAGTGTATAGAGTAATAACAATATTATATGATGGTTGGTTGGTAATGAGCTATTCTCACTGATACGATACAAGAAAGTTTCAAAGGACTTATGATGAGCAATGCTACCCACCTCCAAAGAAAGAATGGATGGAGTCTGAATGCAGATCAAAGCATTTTTTAAACATTTTATTTCTTTTGGATTTTTTAATCTGTGTTTTCTTTCATAACATATTTTTGCTTGCTTTCTTGGGGGGAAGGGCAGAGGATTTGGAGCTCAAAATTTTTAAAAATGAATGTTAAAATTGTTTTTACATGTAATTGGATACAATATTAAAAATAAAATTATGAAGATAACAAAAAACAAGAAAGAACTCATTTCTCTAGAACTCTTCCCTAACATAGTAATGAATTCTAAAGATTTTCAAAGCAGCGAACCACTTTTTTGTAAGTGAACACTAAAGCAAAATTTTTAAAAAATCATTTAAAAGGGATTTATTAACTGTTTATCATTGTACTAAGCTCTAGGGATACAAATATAGGCAAATTGTAGTAACCAGCCCTGAACAAACTTAGACAACATATAAATAAGTAGAGACAAGATATAGTAGGCGTTCCAAAAGTCTTAGTGCAATTAAAAATATGAAAATCTAAAAACTGAATTAAGATTTTTGGGACATTTCATACACCAAGATGAAAGTCACTAGCATCTCATAAAGAAAAACCTCCTCCAGATCAGATTTGAACTGTCTTAAAGAAGGCAAGAGAAATTAAGAGGCAGAGGTGAGGAGGCAGGACATTTTAGGCAATAGAGAACAGCAAATAAAAATGCATAGAAAGATGAAATGTCCTGTGAGCAGAACAGTTCCTCCTCATGGAGCAGGCATGAAGGGAGTAAAGTTTATGAAGACTGGAAAGGTAGGAAGGGACCAGGCCAAGGTCCACAGTAATAACTAAGGAGCAAATGTATGCAAGTAGTTCAAATAAATTAGTAAAAGGGCTTTCTTTAAGCCCTAGATGAAGGTATTGCAAAACAACCTTCCCAAACTTTCTTTGACCCTGTCAAACTTCTCTTTCCTCATTATGCCAGAAACTTAGAAAACTACTGGATTTTTTTTAAAAAAATATTTTTTATGAGGTTGGTGTTTCATTTGGAAAACATTACACTACTACAAAGAACTTCTTTTTGGCCAACATTCTTCCGGAACAAATTATATTCATAAATGTCTTCATTCCCTTTCATCTAACTAATGATAGTAGGTACTTAAGAATACAAAGGATAGAATGAGTTTTAGTGTTTTAAATAGATTAAATATAACCAGTGATTTTAAACTTTTTTGGAAAGGATCATGACCTTTGAGGTTCCTTCATACTTTAGATTATGTCATTCTGATTCTATGTGTTTTTTGTTGCAACTTGGCTTCCCTAAAGTTAATAATTACCAAGAAGCTTTTTGATTCAGAACTGTAAGCTTTCTCTGACTACTCTGACTATAACACATATTCAATACCACCCAATTTTAACAATAATTTCCCAATTACATTTATAATGTCTCATGTCCCTTAACTCTAAGCTTCTTGAAACAGGTATTTTCTATGTCTAAGAAAACATAAGCTGGAAAGGCTTGAGTATGGGGGACAGATTATATCTGAGGTGGAATCAAAGTTTTGAGTGACGGCCATCAGAAAGTCTGCCACCAGGTGATATTTTTTAGAGCCATACTAACTCATCAATACTTGCTGCTAATGAATGGAGGGCTTATGATAGAATTTGGTGGAAAAAGTACCCATAGTGATAAAATCACAGATTTTTCAAAACTAAAGTGAAACAGGCATAATAATTCTATTCCCTAGCTTAAGGGTTATTAGAGAATCAAATAAAATGATGTATATAACTCACTTTGTAACCATAAAGCATTGTAAACTATTACTATTACTAATAAAACCCTATTAGGATGCCTCTGAATGTGGTTTGACCAACATGGAAGCATGGGAAAAAGTTCCATATTATACCGAAGATATATATTAACATATGTTAGGATCATCATGTAAAACTGTGGCTATGTATGTCACCATAGTACTTATATGTAGACTATGTCTATACCATGTTTCTTTGCCTTAGAAGGGAACAAGAAAATGAATAAACAAATGAGGCAACAATAGTTAAAGAGAGGGGTGACCACCATACCTAGGCTATATTTGGGGTAATTGTCTTTAAAAGCTCTTACACTGTATTAGGTAAAAAGTTAACTGAAAATCCCGGGTTTAAAAAAAAAGAAATGTAATCAATAAAGCTTAATTCAGATTTAATAGGAACAGAATTAAAAGAAATTATTGATTTTTAAATTTAGCATAGAGTTTTTTCTTAAGAGGGATCATACAAAACAAAAAAGGCTAAGAAGCAAGAGATGGTAAACGGGAAAAAGAAATCATAAGGAACTTATTAAAGTTGAACTATTTACATTACACTACATGGAAAAACAATAATTGTGACTCATAAGATTTTTCTCAGTATGAAGATAGTTGAAGGAAATATATATGTATATATATATGTATACATATATACATATATGTATGTATAGGAGGATGTATGTATATACAAATATACGTGAGTGTGGGCATTTGTGTGTTCATGTATACACAGAGGGCACAGAATGAGTTGAATATGAAGGAATGATATAAAAAAAATAAAATTAAGAGGTGAGAGGAATTTATTGGGAGAAGAAGAAAGGGAGCAATAGATTAGGGTAAATTATGTCATATAAAAGAGGCAAGAGAAAACTGTTACAATGGAGGGGAAGGGCAGGAAGGTGAAAGGAAATGGGACAACATGATTCTCATTGAATTTGGCCTAAGGAGGGAATAACATACACACTCAATAGGGTATCTTACCCTCCAGGAAAATAGGGTAGGGTACAAGAGGGGGCAGGACAGAAGGGAGGGCAGACTGGGGGAGAAGATAGTTAGAAGCAAACATTTTTTAAAAGGGATGGGGTTAAAGGAGAAAATAGATTAAGTGGGGGGTGGGATAGGATGGAGGGAAATATATTTAGTCTTTCATAATATAACTACTATAGAAATGATGTGGGTAACTACACATGTACAACCTATATTGAATTGCTTATCTTCCCAGTGGGGGTGGGTAAGGAAGGAAGAAGGGAAAAAAATCTGGAACTCAAAGGTTTAAAAACAAATGTTTAAAAATTTGGGGTTTTTTATGTGCAACTGGGAAATAAGATATACAGGTACTAGGGTACAGAAACCCATCTTGCCCTATGAGAAAGTTGGGGGGGGGGTAAAGAGAAAGAATATAAGAAAGAACAGATTGGGGGTAGGGGTATTCAGTAGGCTTGCCATTCTGGGGAGGGGGAGTAAGGGAAAGACAGGCAGAGAAAAAATTGTAACTCAAAATCTTGTGGAAATGAATGTTGAAAATTAAAAATAAATAATTTTTTTTAAAAGAAGACTCAGATATACCAGAATTTGGTTGGTACTTCATAACCAAAACAGTTATCTGGAATGGTTTATTCATTAAAAGTCAAAAGAAAACTAAAAGTTAGTGCTAAGGACAAACATTCATTGGATCCATGGAAGAAAATTAGTTTACTTTATTTGGTTTTTGAGGTTTGTATGTACTTTCATGGTTGTGTTGTTGTTTTAATGAATTCTTTCTCTTTCTGGAGGGAGATAAGCATTTGCTGATATTTTTTTCCATTTTAAATTTTTTTCTTTACAGCAGAGATTTTTATTCTTTTTTCCCCAATTCCAAATTTTCTCCCTCCCTTTCCTCTTTCCTTCACTGATTAAGAAATAAGAAAAAGAAAACCCATTACAAATATATAGATTCATGCAAAGTTAATTTCTCATTAGCTATGTTCAAGAGAAAAACATTAGCCAAATCTGCATTCTGAGTCTGCCAGTTCTCCATAGGGAGGTGTATAGCATATTTCATTATAAGTCCTTTGGAATTGTGGTGGGTAATTTCTATTGATCAGAGTTACTTGTCTTTCAAAGTTAATTATCTTTTACAGTATTGCTGTTACTGTATACATTGTTCTGGTTCTGCTCACTTCACTTTGCATCAGTTCACATAGATCTTCCCAGGTTTTTCTGAAGCCATTCCCTTCATCATCCCTTATAGCATAATAGTATTCCATTCATTCATATGACATAATTTATTCAGCCATTCCCTAATTGATAAGGCATCTCCCAAATTAGGGATTATTTTCCAAAAAACTTCTTATTTCAAAATTATTCATTGTCTCAAATAAGGAATGAAACATTTGTCTCAATAAATATTCTCCCCACTCTCAATATACACTTAAAATACATAGCCTTCCTTCTTCCTGACTCTTTTCCAAAGACTGGTGCTACTGAAACTTCTTGTTCCAAAATCTATATAATAGGAGGTAATAAAACATAAGGACAAAAGTTAGCCCCTAAATATCCTATCAGCAATTCTTTCTTTTGCTTTTCCATCTCCTCCCCATTCCCCCTTCCCTATCAGCTAAATCTCTAGAAGTAAAAAAAATCCTTAAAAAATAGATTGTTGTTGCATTTTTAAAAAGCAATAAAAAAGAAAGGCCTGTCCTTTAATATCGTTATTCTTTCTGCCTGAACAGTAATCTAAGTAATGTTTAGTTCAAAGTCCATGACTGTCCCTGGCTCTTTAGTTCAACTGGGATCAGAAAGCAGATAACTATCTCCTTTTTGAAGAAAAAATACCTATGTATATTTGTATATGTGTGTATGTATGTATATGTGTGTGTGTGTCTATCTATCTATCTATCTATCTATCTATCTATCTATCTATCTCTCTATCTCCAAGCTAGGAGAGGCAATCTTGAAAGAACATAGGCTAAAATAATCAGCTACTCATGAGCCTTCAACTAATATGTCTATTAACTATTTTGAGGCTATAAGCTTTCCCTATATTACAAAGTAAACGCTTGACATGAAAATAATACCTTTTTTTGGGAAGGAGACACACAACTAAAAGCACTCGTTTTCTAAATATAATACTTCTTATACAATTACAAATAGCAGGAACCCAATACAATGACATTATGCATATTTGGTTATATATTGCAGATGTTGACATAAAGCTTTATTTACAGTGCCATATGGTTTTCAATTGGATTTTGTTCTGGTATGAAGCAAATATGTGAAACAGATGTAGCTTGCTTTACTAGAAAGAGTGCTAGGTTTAAAGTAAGAAAGTCAAAGATGGGGCGGCTAGGTGGCGCAGTGAATGGAGCACCAGCCCTGGAATCAGGAGTACCTGAGTTCAAATGCGGCCTCAGACACTTAACACAAAAACTAGCCCTGTGACCTTGGGCAAGTCACTTAACCCCAATTGCCCTCCAAAAAGCCAAAATAATAATAATTTTTTAAAAAGTCCAAGATTCAAATCCTATTTCCTAGCATTCTGGCCCTATCACTGATAATTCTCTCTCCAAAGTTACAAGTGATCTCTTAATTGCCATATCTAATGGCCTTTTCATAATCCTCATCCTTCTTGATCTCTGCAGCCTCTTCTCCCTCTGTCCTATTTCTCTTGATGATCTCATCAGCTTCTATGAATTTAATTATTATCTATATGTAGATGATTCTTAGTTCTATTTATCTTTTGACCTCCAGTCTTTAATTTCCAACAGGGAGGGAGAAACAGGCACTTATTAACCACTTACCATGTGCCAAACCCTTTACAAATATTAACTCATTTGATCCTCACAACAACGCTGAGAGGTAAGTGCTATTATCATCCCCATTTTATAGCTGAGGAAACCCAGGCGGTTGGTTAAGTGACATACAGATTCACAAAGCTAGTAAGTGTTTAAGTTAAGATTTGAACTCAAGTCTTACTGACCATTCTCTATCCAATGGGCCACTTGGTTGCCTCCAGTATTAGACATCTTGAACAGGATATCCTATAGGCATCTTAAATTGAACATGTCCACAACTGAATTCCTCTCAATCTCTTCTCAAATCTCTACAGTCTAGCTTATGACCTCATCGTTCAACCAAAACTGACTCTCCAAAGTTACTAACAATCTCCTAATTGCCAAGTCTAATGGCCTTTTTCTAAATCCCTATCCTTTCAGACCTCTCAGGACCACATACTAATAGTATAATCAATAATATGATGTAGGATTCAGATCCAGTTGTTTCTAAGACTGTCGTTCTATCTACTAAGGCAGTTGCTTCTCTATCATTTTATCTATTCCAGTAAAAAAGGGAATAAGATCAGAAAGATTAACTCCCCCAAGATCATGCAATTAACAAATTATATAGACCAGTCTTGAACTTGGATCTTCAAACTCAATCCTATCTTTCTCTCTACTGTACTACACTAACCCTGGATCTCATATTAAAAGAGTGAATGTTTTTCTTGTATTGTTCTGTGTTATTGGGTTTTTCCCTACAATCAGAGAAAAAGCTAAAATGTGTCATGTTTATTAAAAACAGTAAACTAGAAAAGAATAATTTCTAAAAATTACAGACTCTATATGTGGGGTTCTTATTCCTTTGTTCTTTTTTTTTCTTTTTGGAGGGCAATTGGGGTTAAGTGACTTGCCCAAGTTCACACAGCTAGTTTTTGAGTTGAATGTCTGAGGCCGGATTTGAACTCAGGTAGTCCTGACTCCAGGGCCGGTGTTTTATTCACTGCGCCATCTAGCTGCCCCTCTTTGTTCTTAACATTCAACAATTTGCCCAATACTGATTAACCATCTTTTATGTAAAAGGTACTTTGCTAGGTATTAAGGATAAAAAAACAAAGACAAATTAATCTTAAAATGAGAAAACGTCAAATGAATAGAAATTGGAATAACTTTCCATCATCTACAACCAATTTGAGCAAAGTAGGAGATATAAGTTTTACTTTTGTTGCACTGATAGCCACGTTAATTTATTATTCTTCCATGATCTTGTGGAAACCAAACAAAAAATATGAAAGAATTTTCGTTTTATATGCAGAACTGAAAACCCCTGGTTACCATCTTTTCACGATTCAACAATCTGAATAATCACATAACTTTAAATTAACTATACAATGAAAATGGGAGGACTTATTAAGCTATCTGTATAACAATTCCTCACAGAGGCAATATAATAGAAAAAAGAAATTGACTTAAGATTTCAGTTCTGGGTCCTACCACTCACCTAGGGTCACTTTGCCCTCTCTGAACTCAACAATGTATCAGTGATTAATAAAATAATAATATTCTATTGTATTCATCTACCATCATTTGTTTAGTCATTCCTATATCAATGGACATCTGTTTCTAGTTTCTTGATACTAAAAAAAAAGTGCTGATAGAGATGTTTTGCCCTATATAGAGCCTTTTAATTTTTGATCTCCTTAAAATATATGCTTCACTGTGGCCTCTCTGCTGAAAATGTACAGACCTTTTTGTCACTTTCTTAGAGTAATTCAAAACTGCTGTCCAAAATAGTCTTATGCTTTCTAATATGATATAATGGCATACATGTGAAAATGCTATAAAAAGCTACATCCATATTTCTAATTTTTAGAAATTAAAGGGGGTAACTAGGATAGCACAGTGGATAGAACACCAGCCCTGGAGTCAGGAGGACCAGAGTTCAAATCCATCCTCAGACATGTACTATCTGTATGACCCTGGGCAAGTCATTTAACCTAGATTGCCTCAAAAAAAAAAAAAGGTAACTGAAGGATCAAATGAGAATGTGTCAAGCAAGTACTTTCTATTATGTGCCAGGAACTGTGCTAGGCACTACATATAAAAATTCTATGAGTGAAATAAATACTTATTTTTAAGTAGTTTATACGTTCTAATGGGGAAAATAGCAAGTACATATCTAAATATATAAAGAGAATAAATATGGAGTAGTTAAATATAAAGTAGATTGAGAGGGATGCTACGAGCACTGAAAGGACTTTATGTAGAGAGGGAAGAGGTACCTGAACTCTATCTTGGAGCAAGAGAGGGATTATATGAGATAACAGGTGAGAAAAGGGTGTATTCAAGGGATGAGGGATGACCAGTGCAAACAACAGAGAGAGATGGGAGATGAAGTGTCTTGAGTGAGGAACAGAGAAAAGGCCATTTTGGCTGGATCCCAGAACATGGAAGGGGGAATTGGAATGATAGGTTGAGGCCAAGTTGTGAAAGACTTTAAAAGTAAATAGAGTTTGTATTTATCCTTGAGACAACAGGAATCCACTAGCATTCACTGAGTAGGGGAGTGACATGGTCAGATCTGTGCTTAAGGAAACCCACCTAGACAAAAGTGTGTGAGAGATGGACTTGGGTGGTAAGAGATAATCATGAAGCTGTTGCGATAATCCAGATGAGAGATGATGAACCTGAACTAAGGTTGTAGCTGTGTGAGTGGAGAAAAAGGGTCAAATCTGAGAGATGTTGTCAAAGTAGAAATGGCAAATTCTGACTACGAATTGGGTCTGTGGGATGAGTGAGAATGGGGAATGAAGGATGATACTGAGATTACAGACCTACTAGACCGGAAGTATATGAAAGTACTTTATAAATATGTAAATATTTAATAGATTAGGATCTCATCAATGTGGGCACTCTATGCACTTTTATAGAGTATAACTCATCTTGTGGGATTTTTGTCCATATCCTTCCATCAGCCTAATGCACTGGCGGCCTTCTTTCTATAGATCTCTTAGTATTTTGTGGATAACAAAAGTACAATCCTCAGGCTGGCCATCCTATTAACCTCTCTTACTACATGACAAACCCATTTACTTTTCCAGGTATGCCTTGTGCCACTCCTGCTATTCAAATCATCATTCATAACGTGCTATGGCATACTAAGGGAAGCTAGATGGTGCAATGGATGTAGCACCAGGCCTGGAATCAGGAAGATCTGAATTGAAATCCAGCCTCAGACACTAGCTATATGATCCTGGGCAAGTCACCTAACCCTGTTTGCCTCAGTTTTCTCATGTGTTAAATGAGCTGGAGAAGGAAATGGCAAGGTACTCTAGTATCTTTGCCAAGAAAACCCCAACAAGGGGTCATGAAGAATTACACATGACTGAAACAACAACAAAATGACACACTATATCCAATATGTTTTTCCATGCCTTTTTGAGTGACCTAGAATTTTGATTCTTCTATGTACCACCAGTGGGAGGGTGCTGGTTTAAATTATGATCATTATCTTTAGGATCATTGAAAATGCATTGCTATAAGTTTCAGGATTAAAAAAGAAGCCCACAGCATCCTTGGGGTGAGGGGAGGTTGGAAGTACCCACTATAAAAAAGGGACAGGATCATGTAGGGAATGGACCAGGTAGGGGGTGGGATGAGTGGGAGGGAATTATAAGCAGCCTTGTACAATATATCTACTATGATAATGTTTTGCATAGATAGACATGTACAACATATACTGAATTACTTATCTCCCAAGAGGGAATGGGTGACAAGGGAGGAAGGAAATGGATCTGAAATTTGAGGTCGTAACATTAAATGTTTCAAATATATATAAATACTATTATTAATACTCTTTTGCTTGTAATAGGGAGATAAGATGTGCAGGCATTGGGACACAAAGATTCACCTTCCTCTAATGGAAAAGTCGATGGGGGTATGGGAGAAGGTATGGGAGAGAGCAGATTGGAGGAAGCGATATCTTGTGGGATTGCTATTCTGGGAGGTTGGGTAGGGGAATAATGGGGGAAAATGATTGTAACTCAAAATCTGGTGGAAATGAATGATGTAAAACAGAAGTTAATAAACCATTTGTTTAAAAAAAAAAAAAAAAAAAAAAAGAAGCCCACAGAAATCATTAATATTTCTGTATATTACCAACAAAATCCATCAGGAAGAGATAGGAAAAGAAATTCCATTAAAAAAAAACCACAAACAGTATAAAAGAAGGGGGGAAAAGAGAATAAAAGAGCCTTCCTGCCAAAATACAAACAAGAATTATCAGAATAAAGGAGTGTGACTTTTGTTCCTGGATTTACCATCAGGGTTCACTCTGATCCATTTTCTAGATCACTCTGGAGAAGTTTATGGTAGGGAGTTCACCACACTGCTTCCTTTTTTAACTCTGTCACCATGGTTCCTCCCCTTCTAAAGTCTTTCAAAGTTTAATTCTGGAATATTGTATGATTATATAAATAGTTCCCTGGTTGTGCCCACTTAATTCTGCCATTAATTCATAAAGACTTTCCCAGTCTTCTCTGAAACTGTCCATCGCAGCATTTTTTATGCACAATAATATTCTAGTACATTCATATATCACAATTTAGCCATTTGTGAGAATATTCCCCTTCCTACTTCCACAGTTTCCAATTTTTGGCCACCATGAAAAGAGCAGTCTAGTGATATAAATGTTTTTGTACAGTGTTTCTTTTTTCATCTTTCTTTGATTTCTTTGGTAGTTTAGTGCTAGTAGTAGTATAATTAGGTCAGAAGATATGCAGAGTTTGGTATATTTCCGGGATAGTTCCAAACTGCTTTTAAAATGACTAGATCAATTCACATCTCCAACAACAATGCACCTTTGTTATCTTTGTTATCTGATAGGTGTGAGGTGGAACCCCAGAATTGCTTTTTTCTAATTACTGCTGCATTTCTCTAACTATTAGTTTATTTGGAGCATTTTTATAGGATTGCTAAGAGCTTGGATTTCTTCCTTTGAAAATTGCCTCTTCATATCATTTGACAATTTATCATGTGGAGAATGGCTCTTATTCTTATAAATTTGAATTGTTGTAAGTTTCAAAGTTCTGCTTTGTCTTTTGTTGTGGATTTCTGATTTGTTGTTGGTCAATTTTTTTTAATCGCATGCCCAATTCTTTAATTTTTTGTTGATGAGAGTGTTTAGAAATAGAGATTTTCCCCCTCAAAACTGCTTCAACTGAAACTCATAAATTTTGGTAAATTGTCTGTCTTTTTTTTTTTTTAATTTGCTTTTTGGAGAGGAGAAAGCAGGGCAATTGGGGTTAAGTGACTTGCCAGTAAGTGTTAAGTGTCTGAGACCGGGTTTGAACTCAGGTCCTCCAGGGCTGGTGCTCTATTCACTGAGCCACCTAGCAACATTATCATCTTTTAAATGAAAATTTCTAAAGTTTCTCTCATTTATTCTTTGACCCACCAGTTCTTTAAAATGATGCTATTAAGTCTCCAACTGCTTTTAAATTCTTGCTATAAAAGCCCTTTAATGAATAAATTCTACTGAATCATGATCAGTAAATGATGCATTTAGCATTTAGCTCAGTGTCTGTCACTGGTAGGTGCTTAATAAATGTTTATTGATTGCCTACAGCTGTCAGGCACTGCACTAAGTACAGTTTTTTAAACAGATGATCTCATTTGATTCTGTGAGATAGGTCCTCTTATTATTATCCCAACTTTACCACTGAGGAAACTGGGGCAAACAGAGGTTAAGTGATTTGCCCAGGGTTCTGTCCTGACTTCTCTTCTCCCTCTGTACTGCTTCATTTGATAATCTCATCAGCTCCCCTGGTTTTAATTACTATCTCTGTGCTGATAATTCTCAAATCTAACTATCCTGTCCCAAACTCTCTGCTGACCTTCAGTCTCTCATCTCCAACTGTCTTTCAGACATCTCAAGCTGAATGTTCAATAGACATATTAAACTCAGTGCACCCAAAACAGAACTCATTATCTTTCTCCTCAAACCCTCTCCCCTCTTCCTACGATCCCTATTACTGAAGAGGACAATACTATCCTCCAAGTCCCTGAGGCTCGAAATCTAGCAGTCATCCTAGATTCCTCACTATCTCTCAACCCTCCTCCCCCAACCCCATCCAATCTGTTGCCAAAGCCTGTTTATTTCACTTTTGAAAATACAAAATCCTCTCTCTGGCACTTAAAGCCCTTCATAACCTAGCACCTTCCTAACTTTCCAGTCTTTTTATACCTTACTGTCCAATATATACTTTTTGATCCAGAGACACTGGTCTCCTGGCTATTCCACAAACAAGACACTCCACCTTTCACCGTTGGGCATTTTCCCTAGCTGTCTTCTATGCCTAGAGTATTCTCCCTCCCCATTTTCAACTACTGACCTGCCTGGCTTCCTTTAAATCCCAACTGAAATCCCACCTTCTACAGGAAGGCTCCCTCAACCCCTCTTAATTCCAATGCCTTCCTTCTATTAATGATTTACTATTTATCCTGTATATAGCTTATTTGTATGTTGTTTTCCCAACTAGATTGTAAATTCCTCCAGGGTAGTGACTGTCTTTTGCCTCTTTCTGTATCCCCAGTACTTAGTACAGTACCTGATAAATAGGCATTTAATAAATGTTTATTGGTTGGTGATTTTTGTTGAGATATTTATTCTCCAACACATGGTCAATTTTTGTAGAGATGCTAATGTAGAACTGAGAAGTATATGGATTCCTTACTGTTCCCATTTAGCAGTCACCAGAGGTTATTATCTATTACCTCTAAAATTCTTTTTAAATCCTTAACTTCTTTCTTGTTTATATCTGTCTAAATCAGAAAGGAGTACATTAAGGCCCTCAACTATTACAGTTGAGAAGCTATATTATTAGGTGCATCTATATTAAGTATTAAAATTGATTCTTTATGGTGCCTTGAAGGATATTATAATTTTCCTACTTAATTTTTTATTTTCTCTGTATTTACCATAGCCTTATCTGAAATGATAACTGCTACCCTTGCTTTTTTTAAGCTCATCTGAAGCTAAAGAGATTTTGCTCCAGTCCTTCCTTTTATTCTATGTGAATCTCTGTGTACACACACACACACATATCTTAAATCCTTAAAGGTCTGTTATACTTAACTTTGCCACATAGGTTATCCATTGTTGTAAACCTCTTACTTTTTGGAAGCCCTTTGGATTTCCCTGTCAGTAGCTGGTCTGGTACATTTTCTAGATCTGTTTGGAGGATTATTTGTAGAAGAGGGGAGATTAGCACTTTTACCTCCTTAGTCTTCCTTCTTGGCTCCTTTGATATTTTTTTTGAGGTCAGTCTGGGTTAAGTGACTTGCCCAGGTGAGTCACAGAGCTAGTGCCTGAGGCCAGCTTTAGACTCAGGTCCTCCTGACTCCAAGGCTGATGCTCTATCTACTGTGCCCTAGCTGGCCCCACATTAAGTTTTTTCTTCATTTTCTTTTTAGTTTTGTTTTGATATTTCTTGTACAATTGAGTGATTGTTTTCTGTCCAGCTCATTCTAATTTTCAGGACATTCTGTTTTTAAGTGATGTTTTTCACCACCTGTTCTAAGGCATCAATTTTCCTTCCCATTTTTTCCTCTAGTTTTTCCATTCTATATCTCATTTTTTTCATGGACTCCTGTGGCCAAAGTAATTTTTTCCTCTGAGGCTTTACGTGGACTTGTTGTGAGGTCACTGTCCTCCCTGGGACTCAATCCAAGAAGTATTTCCTTATAGTGTTTGGAGCTTTCCTTGTTGGAGCATTTTAGGGCCTGTACCTGGATCAAGCTCTGCAACTGATCAAGCTCAGGGCCTATTGAGCCTCAGTATAGTGGGTCAGACTAAACTCCTCTCCTTCAAGGTCTCTGGAACTGCTCAGATACTGTGCTGGTTGGGGGGGGGGGGCAGGAGTGGGAGCAGGGAACTCTCCTTGTCATATGACTCTTCCTGCTGTAGGCTTCCCTGTGTTGCTGAGCTCAGTGGCTACTTCTATATTCCTACCATAGGCTTTCAGGGACTGGTTGGGCTGGATTTTACCCAGGGTCTTTTTCCCACATCTTAGCATGGACCACTGGTGCCATGCTGGACCCTAATTAGAATGCCCCAAGACTGCTCTCACTACCAGGCTAGAGCAGGGTTTGAGCTCTGTTGGGACTGGGCTGGCCTTAGCCTCTCTTTCCATAAGTGCTGAAATGCCCCCACCCCCACCCCACTAGGATATCCTGAGACTGCTGTCATGCTCAGGCATGGAGCAACAGGTTTGGAAAAGTCTCAGGCTGACTTGTGTAGGGAGTGCCACAAGTCAGACCTGCCCAGAACTCCCCAAAGTTGATCTCCTGCAGCCCTGGCCTCCTCATAAAAGGCTAGGGCATGGCAAGGCTTGAATGCTGCAGAGTTCAGACAGGGAGTACTGAAACTGCCCAAAGGTTCTGGGGACAACTGCCTGTGTCTTCACTTTGCTACGTGCCTGCCTCTTCAGCTTGTCCGCCCCAGTATCTATGTAGGACTCCAGGTAGTCCGTCTGTGGATCCCAGGGTTGGTCAGGGGAGTCTAGAAGTGATTTTCTTTCCTATTACTCACTCAGTAGAATAGTCTCTCTCTAATCCCCAGGGGAATGTTTGTAGACATATGGTATCCTCTGTGTTCTGGCATGACATCTTCCCACAATCCCCTGGATCAGCACCCTTAAAACTAGAGCACATGAGCCCCTGTGATTGAAATTGAGTATTTTTTAAATAATGTCCTCTATCATGTGCCTATTTATAAATTCTTTCCCTAGCTAAGTTATAAATGAACTTTCTATCAGTCAACAAACTTTTAAGCGCCTACTATGTGACAGGTGCTTTAGAAGGCACTTTGAACTTATTGTGTCTACAGACTACAGGTGAATACATACATTTTTATCCCAAGAGTCCCCTTTTGGTCATCACCCCTTTCTGTATGTTGTTTCCCTCTATTATTAGAATGTAAGCTCCTTCAGGACAAGGACTGACTTTACTTTTGTATTTGTATCCCCAGAACCCCACAAATAGTAAGCTTTAATGATGAATATAATAAATAGTAAAAATAATAATAATTTGGGAATATTAGTATAATCATATTGTAATGTTAGTATATTAATATAATAATAATGAGTAACAAATGCTTCATCATTCATGGCTGTTCCACAAATCTAGTCAATCTAAGTCAAATGCCAGCTACCATTTAATTCTATGAAGCTTGAAGACTTTTCCATACCTTGTAAAGGGTTAACAGAACTGCTAATTCCATCAGGTGTTGCTAACAATATTTTGTTCCTTACTTTCTGGAACTACATCAAGTAGGCCAGAGGGAAATCAATTAATTGAAGTTCCCTAATCAACTTCACCCCCTCACTGCATCTAAGTTTCTTTTCGGGGTAAGCTCAAACACTCTTACCACGTGGGAACTTTCCTGATCCTGCCAGGTCCTATAGTCCATTCCCCCAAATTAGCTTTCAGCGTATGCTTTCTTCCCTGGCTAGACTGTAAACTCTTTGAAAGCAAGGACTTTGTTTGATGCCTCTCTGTGTATCCGGAGAACAGCAGGTACTTAAATGCCTGTTGCTAGAATGACGGAAAGTTATTTCTTTCACAGGTGAGCTAGGTAAAGAACTTGTGAACAGGCACAGGATAAAGGAGATTATGAAAGACAAAAAAAAAGATCATTTCAGTTATGTAAAACTAAAAAGCTTTTGCAGAAATGAAATCAATGAAGCTCACATTAAAAGAAAATATATGGGGCGGCTAGGTGGCACAGTGAATAGAACGCTGGCCCTGGAATCAGAAGGACCTGAGTTCGGAGCTGGCCTCCGACACTTAATCCACACAAACAAAAACCTAGCCGTGTGACCTTGGGCAAGTTACTTAACCCCAATTGCTTTAAAAAAAAAAAAAAAAGAAAATATATTTGTCTAAATAGACAAATCTTTGCCTTCATTAATCCAAATCTAAAAGATTAAGAACCAAACCTTAATTGAAAGTTTTCAAAACAAGAAATGTAAACTATCATCAATCTCAAAAATTGTTTTTAATCACTAATAAAGCAAATTTAAACAACTTCAGAGTCTCATGTCACACTCAAATTCACTGTTAGAGGGACAGTAGGAAGACAGACATTCTTATTCATTGATGGCTGAGCTACAAATTGGTCTAACCATTCCAAAAAACAATTTGGAACCATGTAAGAAAAGTTCACCAAAATTTCATACCTTCTAGAAATCCCACTAGTAGATTAGTGCCATAAGGAGGTTAACATCAGCAAGAAAACACCTACATGTATAAAAATATTAATAGCTGCATTATTTGTAGGAACAAAAATATGTTTGTAATATAGTCAATTGGAATATAGCCAATGACTGAAGAATAGCCAAATAAATTATAAATATGAATGTAACAAAATATCATTATACATTTAAGGAAGAACAAATATGATAAATTCAGATAAATATAGGAAGGCTAAAATGAAGTGATTCACAACAAAGAACAGAGCCAGCAAAATAAAGTGACATTTATTTTCTACCTTATAACTTGTATTTTTAAATTTATTCTCTATATATTTATGTACACAGATACTATCTTCCATGCTAGAATATAAATTCCTTGAGAATAAAGATTTGTTTCTACATTTCCAGCATCTATCTCAGTACCTGACACATGATGAATTCTTGTGGACTGCTTGACTACAACAGTGGAAATAGAAACAATACCAAAGGCAACAAAACTCCACTGAAAAATAATGGATAACAGTTTTAAAAGGATTAAAAGTTGGGCAGCTAGGTGGCGCAGTGAGTAGAGCGCTGGCCCTGGAGTCAGAAGGACCTGAGTTCGGATCCGGCCTCAGACACTTAACACACAAACAAAAACCTAGCCATGTGACCTTGGGCAAGTTACTTAACCCCAACTGCCCTCCAAAAAAAAAAAAGAAAATAAAAGGATTAAAAGTTAACTGTGAATTCTTTTCTAATAACAAATTTTGAGAGTGGCATAACTTTTGCTTAACTGTTTTAAGGACGAGCTTTATGGTGAAGCAGAATTGGGAAGTATTTGTTTTTTACATACTGATTTTTTTTTTTGCTTTTTGGAGGGCAATTGAGGTTAAGTAACTTGCTAAAGTAACTAAGTGACCTTGGGGTCACACGACTAGGTTTTTGTTTGTGTGTGTTAAGTGTCTGAGGCCGGATCCAAACTCAGGTCCTTCTGACTCCAGGGCCGGGGCTCTACTCACTGAGCTACCTAGCTACCCCATACTGATATTTTTAAAAAGTATTCTTTGAGCTTTTTTACTACTACTTCATTGTTGATGTATTAAAACTTGCACTCACTAAAGCCCTCATATTAATTTTTTAATCCCAAATTATGTACAACAACATACTTTTTGCAATCCTTTATGTTGATGAGTTGCATTGAAGTCACCAAGTATAAAAATGTGGTGGAAGCAGTATATTAATGCCCTTCCCTCCATGCAAATTAGATTGGTTTTTCCTTAGAAGGTATTGAAACCATCCTTAAGGCTGATGTCACTTCCTGATCAGATGAACAGAAAATAGGCAAAAGGTACTTTGGGAGCTAGTTCTCTGATGTCTGACTAGCATGATGACTATGGGCATACTCAAAGGCAGGGGAACTTTGATCACCTAAGTCAGCTGGAAGTGTTCTTGACGTATATTCCTTTGCTATTGCCAGGTGAAACCTTTTGCTAATTGTTGAATGGCCTACAAGTGTCTTGTTTTGTTCCATTATTAGACTTAAAACTACTTGGTCACTGGCCTGAGTCAGGTCCAGCTCAGAGTACCCCCTTTGTAAAGGACATTCCTTGTTGCCTCTAGGCTTGAAAATAAAACCAACTCTTGTATCTGCTTTTGAGGTAAGAACCTATGAGTACCTTTGCTGCAACTACTTTATGTTTTATGTAAAAATCTGCTTTCTAATTTATAGGTGAGGAAATGAAAGCCCAGAGAAGCAATGTGACCTCTGCAAAGTCAAAAACGTAATAAGCAGGGGTGGCCAGGTGGCGCAATGAGTAGAGCGTTGGCCCTGGAGTCAGAAGGACCTGAGTTCAGATCTGGCCGCAGACACTTAACACACACACAAACAAAAACCTAGCCATGTGACGTTGGGCAAGTTACTTAACCCCAATTGCCCTCCAAAAAGCAAAAAACAACAAAAACAAACAAACAAACAAACAAAAAACGTAATAAGCAGCAGTGCTAGAACCTGAGATCATTTAGGTCCTTCAACAGCTTTTCAAATACTGGTCATCGCACAAAGATCTATTTCAAATATTTACCTCAAATTATCATTTGCAGATGGTCTAAAAACTAGCTCTAGGCCCCCCCTCCCACTCTTTTTTCCTCCACTCAGTAGCCATTCCTGAAGGGAAAAAAAGGGAGCCCACTTAAAACTGAAGGCCATTTTGTTTTGTTTTGTTTTTTCATTTCATGGACTACCGAGATCAAAGAATTCTTTGGCTCATGATGGCCAGCCTACTCATCTTAAGTTTCTCTGTCTACGTAGCCAGGCTAGTCCTTCTGTAGTTAAAATGTACTCAAAGCCTCTCTAATTTGGTTCATCCTGCCAATGCTTCTCCTCTGCTGGGCCAGACTTTGAGAACCTAGAGTCAGTTACCCTCCAAACTTTGATAAAACACTGAAATAAGAGGTAGCATTTATAGAGCACTTTAAGATTTGCAAAGTACTTCACAAACATTATCTTATTTTATTCTCACAACAACCCTTAGGAGGTAGGTGTTATTAGTGTATAGTTTATAGATGAGGAAGCTGAGGCAGATGGGAGTTAAGTGACTTGCCCATGGTCACACAGCTAGTGACTGAGGCCATATTTGAACTCCGGTCTTCCTGAATCCAGGCCTAGCACTCTATGCCTACTAGCTGTCTCATAAATCCTATGTAGGATTTGCGGATAAAAATACTTCACCTCTCACTAAAGCATCTTCCTTATAATCATCCTGTGTTACCAGCTCATAAGAATATTAAATTTTCAGTGTGAGCACATAAACCTCAGAAATCAACACCTGTTTAAAGGTTTTGGTTTGTTGTTTTGTTAAGGATCTGAACTTAAGAAAATGATGGAGAAAACACTAAAACCATACAGATTAAACTTTAAAATGTGTCATGTACTTTTTTTATGCGGAGAGCTGGTTGTAGAACATTTACACTGTGTTATGCCACAAGTAGTATAAGTGTTGTTTTGTAAGGAAGATAGTGTATGTGATATTAAAACTCATTTGAAGGTGAATAACCTGAGTTTTAGAAAGGGTAGAGTGATTTGGACACAGCTATTAAGTCAGAGCTGGAACATCTAATTATATAGTGGAAATAGCTCTGGATTTGGAATCAAAACAGCTGGAGTTAAATCCCTGCTCTGCCCATTATTAACTTAAGTCATTTAATGTCTCCATTTCCTTTCAAAAATCACAACATTTCTACCCCCTACCACATGAAGTTGTTGAGATCAATTATATAAAGTATATGAAATTTTATAAATTTAAAATAATCTCTCTTGATTATGATAGGTAATTACAACAGAAATTATGATAGGTAATTTACAATAGAAACCAGGAAATGCCATGTTGAGTAACACATTAAATGCTTCAATCATCGTTACTACTTTACCTGCACTAAACATTGCTACCAAAATGGATATAATAAAATCCACATTACTGTTCATGCATTCACTCATAGAAGAGTCCCTTAAGCTTTGCCCTTAGAGCCTATTTATTCTTTGTTTAAACCAATTCTTATAAAAATGGATATGAATTCCAAGCCCATACACAGATTAAAAACAGAATATTAGTAATTTCTTCAGCCTCCCACAGTGATAGCAGCGTTCGTTGAGAAGTGAGAAACTTCTCACTTCCACAAGAGAAACTCTGGGATGTAACAGAAAAACTGTGAAAGTCAGAAAAGCACAAAATAAACACAGGAGTCTGGCCCTGCCCTATCTACCTCTAACATGTTCAGGGAAATAGGAACTTGTTGGGAGGGTTCCCACAGAAATACAGGTTTTATACAGGAAAAGAAATTGCGTTGGCTAGAAAAACTTGCTAAGAACAATATAAGGCAAGGCTCTGAAAGGGGTGGGGGCTGTATTGTGCTAGCCTAGGCCTCATGGTCTTTCATGCCAATTTAGGACAACAGGTAAAACCAGAAACTTCATGATATGGGAAGAACAAGTAGCCAGCTAATTGGATTTAAGAAAACTAACTGGAACCTGTTCTGTATTCAGTGTCGTGTTTAGTTGAACACCACGATTTGCAAAGGGCATTGAAACTGAAACATGTCCAGAAATGGGCAACAAGAATGGTAAAAACCCTAAATATAATATTAAGATCAGTTAAAGGAATTAGGATTTTTAGCCTGAAGAAAAGATGATTCAGGACGTATGATACCTTTCTTTAAGACTTTGAAGTGCTGCTTTATGGAAGAGTAAATTAGACTGGCTCTCCTTGATTGCAGAGGTCAAAATAAGGGACAATGGATGAGATATGCAAAAAGAAAGATTTAGGCTTGATGTTTGGAAAAGTTTCTAGATAGACTTCCAAAGGTCTTTGCAAAAAGATCAGATGAGTACTTAGCGATGTGGCAATGTTGTAGAAGGGATTCTTTTTCTTTTTTCTTTTTGAAGGGGGGAAGGCAGGGCAATTGGAGTTAAGTGACCTGCACAAGGTCACACAGCTAGTAAGTGTTAAGTGTCTGAGGCTGGATTTGAACTCAGGTCCTCCTGATTCCAGGGCCAGTGTTCTATTCACTGTACCACCTAGCTGCCCCAAGATTCTTTTTAAGGTATGAGTTGGACTATGTGGCCGCTGAGGTCCCTTCAAAGATCAAAATTCTGTAAATAGAAAAAAATGGCCCTCTTGCCCCACAAATTTCAGCACTTAGATCTTTATTGATACTGTGCTATCCGAGAGAGAGACACACAGACAGGATCAAAGATAAGAGAGGACTGGGGCGGCTAGGTGGCGCAGTGAGTAGAGTGTCGGCCCTGGAGTCAGAAGGACCTGAGTTCGGATCCGACCTCAGACTCTTAACACACACACACAAAAAAAAAACCTAGCCGTGTGACCTTGGGCAAGTTACTTAACCCCAATTGCCCTCCAAAAAGCAAAAAAAAAAAAGATAAGAGAGGACTTACTGGGGCCCAGGCCATGAAAACTAGTAAGAAAGTGGAAGAGATGGTGTCCTAGTCACAGAAACACATCCCAAAGTCTAAAGAAGAAATACTGAGGTGAAAGATAGGGGAGGGTCTTTCTTATTCAGGGAAAAAAGACTTCCAGGAGCCCACAGCCATAGAGATCAAGAATGAAAAGTCTTTGCAGAATGGCCTGAAACCTAGAGGAGATATCCTTGTGGGGTGAAAGACTAAAAGAAAAAATGCTTTTCATAGCTATTCTTTTCAGAGCTAAATTTGGGGAGCCCAAGTTTGAGGGCTGACACCTAGGGCACCTTCGCCTAACTGAACAAACCTCTCTCAGCTAGCCAACTTTAATGCCTGACTCAACAAGCGGCCCCAAGAGAATTAAGGGGGCTAACTCTAGAGACAGGTACTCTTAGCTCATTTTATAACAACTGAGGCTAGAAGCAATTCAGTGATTTGACAGAGGATACACTGCTAGCAAGGGTCTGAGGAATTCAGTTCCAGTTCTCTAACCCCTATACCATAGCTGCCTACAAAATGACTTGTTTGAGAAAAGCCCATTCAGTTTTTTCTAACAGCAAATATTGCTTAGATATGAAGTTTAAAAATGCCACTCAGGAAACCAATCTTAAACACATAAGGTAGGGTAAAAAAAAAATTTCTACTCTTTTAAAAGAATCTTCAAGTTATTCTGTCCTTTCAGGGGGAAAAAAATCAGCCTTATTCTTCCAGTGCATAAAGTGTTCCCTGGTAATAAGTCCAGCACTTCATGAGACATATGAACTCTTTGAGACCACTAGGGAATTATTTATTAAAATGGCACATACTAAAAGGTACCCTAGTGGCTTAGGAATTAATTCCCCTCAGGACCTGACTAATTTATTACCCAGAGAGTCCCACATAAAGTAGGTGAATCAGGGTTAATGAATATTTTAAATACCTTGAGGTATTATTCTGTTTCCAAACAAAGAGTACATACGAACCTTTTTGGATATGGGGTATGCTTACATTAAAAGATTCTGTGAAAGAAATATTTCGCCTCTAGCATAAGTACAGATGGTAGCATTTAAGTTTTAATTGAAAGGTGATGCATTTTTAATTAAAGGACAAAGAAGTCACTTATAATATCCTACTTCTGAGACTTTTTAGACATTTACCCCAACCTTTGAATTGGACACATCCAAGCAACTGTTTGAATGAGTCACAGCAAATCTGGTTTTTCATCCTTTGTAGCATGAGTATTACTATTAAATAGTTACATGACAGAAAAAGCACAGCCCAGTTTCTCTACTTCCCTCCTACTGTGTGGTCCAATATGATTAGATCCAGGGATGTTCTGTTTAATGTTTAACAACCAGATGATTTCTGACAGAGGGGTAAATGCTCACAAAAAGATTCAACAATCGCCTTTCACTAACCCTACCAGGAGGCTCCAGGAGACAGATACCTGAAGCAGTTCAGGTGAGATGAGCTGGGTGGAATCCCGGCTTACACAGGTGTTACCCTTTAAAGCAAGTGCAAGTCTCTGAAATTTAAGTTTCCTCGTAGATTGCTGTTGTTCAGTCCTTTTTAAGTCGTGTCCAATTCTTTGTGACCCCGTTTGGGGGTTTTTTGGGAGAGATGCTGGAGTGATTTGCCATTTCCTTCTCCAGCTCATTTTACAGGTGAGGAACCTGAGGTGAACTGGGTTAAGTTACTAGGCCGGGACCACACAGCTAGTGTCTAAGGCCAGATTTGAACTCGGGAATATGAGACTTCCTGATTTCGGGCCTGGCATTCAGTACCACCTAGCTACCTGTCCTCATCAATTAGAAGAGGAATAATACTCGTACTACCTATCTCACCAGATTGCTGTGAGGAAAGTGCTTTGTAAACCTTTTAGGTTCTATGTAAATGTAAGTTATCTGTTGTCATCATAGCTTCACTGCACGCAGGGATCTTCTTGTTCAGCCATGCCTATCCCTTCCCATTGCTATCCTGAGTTCCTAATTCCTAACCACTAGGTCATATTCCTAGTTCCTAACCACTCATGTCACTCCCTACCATGCTAACTACTTTTTTTTTTTGTCTACCATAAATACTTTTCCAGTCTTACCTTGGATTCCTGATGATTGGCAAACCAGAGTGGCAGAGCCATGGTTGCTTAGCTGCCAACAGTGGGAAAGGGAGGGTTCGAGGAGAGGGTGCTGAGAAATGTTTTTTAAATATAAGCATGTACACCAAAGGTATATCAAAACTATGCACTGCTTCCTCCTAATAAATTAGATAAAACATTGTGTCCAGTTTTATTTGTGGTGTCGTGGTAAGTCATAGTTCACTACTAAAAAGACTTTTTTTGTGCCTGGCCTAATTTTACTTACTACACTTACTAATAAAACTGTTATTTTATGCCTGCCATTCCCTTTGTTTTCATTTTTACTTTTGCCTGCATCATCTCTTGCATAAATTATTTTAAAATTAAAATGTATTTGTTAATTAACAAAACTCTTATTTTTTCCCTTCTGTCCCCCATTTGAAAAAAAGAAAAACGAAAACCCAGTAACAAATATGCATTGTTGAGCAAAACAAATTCATGCATCAGTTACGTCCAAAAATTGTATGTCTCACTTTGTACCTTAAGGCCATCACCTCGATATCAGGAATTGGGGAGCGTGCTTCATCATTATCAGATATCAGAAATTATATTTGATTATTGCAGTCAACAGAATTCATATATTTCAAGTTGTTGTCCAGTGTTACTGTATATATAAATCTCCTTGTTCTGTTGTCTTCACTTTCCATCAGTTCATACAAGACTTCCCAGGGCTCACTGAAGCCTTCCCTTTCATCATTTCTTTTAGCACATTAGTATTTCATTACATTCATGTCATAATTTGTTCAGCCATTTCCCTCCCAACTGATGTTCTTTCTGCCTCATCTTTCCCAACTCCAATCCATACTAAATACTATTTTTATAATAATTTCCCTCAAATGTGGATCTGATCAACTTCAGTGGTTCCTTTTGCCTCTAGGCCCTGTTTAGCTTTTAAAGCCTTCATAACCTATCCCAACCTAAGTCAAATTGGTCATTACTTCCACTCTCAACCTCTTTCAAAACAGCCATGCTTTGTTCCTCACCCACAATTCTCCATCTTCTGTCTCTGTGTCTTTGCAATGACCCTCCCCCATGAGTGTGATGTACCCTTTTCTTACCTCCACCTTAGAGTCCCTCTCTACCTTTAAGATTTGACTTAAGCACCATTTTTTTACATGAAGCCTTTCCTAATCCCTCCAAATGCTAGTACACCCAAACTACTTTGTATTTACTGCTTTGAATGTATTAGTATTTTTTTTTTTAAAGCAATTGGGGTTAAGTAACTTGCTCAAGGTTACACGGCTAGTCATTTGATTTATGCGTGGGTGCTCATTTTCTGAGGCCGGATCTGATCTCGGGTCATCCAACCTCCGAGGCCGGCACTCTTACTCACTGCGCCACCTAGCCGCCCCGAATGTATTAGTATTTATTTGCCTTTTTTAGACTGTAAATATATATATATGTGTGTGTGTGTATATATATATATATATATGTACTTATCTCCCTTATTAGAATGTAAGCCCATTGCAAGTAAAGATTACTTCATGCTTTGAACATCCATCCCCAGTGACTAGCACAGTGACTGATTGATTTCGGAGGTTATAAAGAAAGCATGGGCAGTGGGTAGGCTCCAGCCTTCTTCTGTTTCCAAGAGCCAGAATTAGAATCAGCTTGACAGACCAAACCATTCCATGAGACAACTTTTCACTGCTTCTACACTAATAGAGCCATTCCAGTTTCCCATAATTTTTCTTTGTTCACCTCAAATCATCCCATTAAACTAAAAAGAAACAGAAAAGGAGATAATATAGGTCAGAAAAGATAAGTAAACCATCCTTTATTAAGATGAATTTATGTCTTATTTATTAGTTGTGACCAATATAGATTTTACCTGCTTTTATCTCTACCTTTTCCTCTCAAGGCAAAAAGATATGTAAGCCTTTAAAGATTACTACAATTCTGCAGCAAAACCAAACCAAAACAAACAAACAAACAAAAACCCCAAGTAATTTTGCCCTTTCCTCTACCTCCTCATGAGAATAATATATCTTTAAATTACAAATACAGTATAACAGTTAGCTATTTGCAGTTATTTCAAAATATCCAGGCTGACAGGTTGACATCTTCTTCATCTTCAACCAACTTTGAGTCTTTTCACCTCTCAGGAGTGTTCCAGTCCATCATTTTCACTCTGGCTTCCCTTTCTAGACCCTACAGTGTCCTCTATTCTTGAACCCTTTGCTGCCCATCCTGTCATTACTCAGGCCTTGCCAAATGCAAACTTAGAATATTTCTGCCCTTTCAACATCTGCTCTCTCTGCTTCCACTCACTTGCAAGTGGAAATCAGACAACACTGCTAACTAGATCCGCTATGAAATTATTCTATCTAATCTCAACAAGGCCCTCACTTCAATAGCTGCTTCCACAACTAGTCCTCTCGAATTGATTTTCTATCGAACTCCCACAACAGTTGCTCCAAAGCTTCTCTTCTCTCCTCAGGCTTCCCAAAACCTCTACCTCCCCCAACACTCTCAACAAAAGACCTGCCCTCATATTTCACTGAGAAAATAAAGGTAATGAATGGGGGTTACAAGGAACCTTTGTGGGCCTGAGCCTATAAAGTACATTGCAGGGAACATTACCTGGAGTTCCTCTGACAATTTACAGAGACTCAGTGCCAAAGGTATGGGAATTTAAGATAGCAAAGAAATTCCCTAATTGGTCACTGAGCAGGGAGAATCTCTGACTCCAAGGATCTTTAAAAGGATATATGACCTGTAGTGTGCTGGTAAATGTTTAACAACCAGGTCTCTTAAAAGGCATTACACACTAAGTTTAATCTGCATTAACAGGGACTTCTTTCTAATATGTCAATGTGAGAGGACAAGATAAGTTTAGGCCCCATACTCTGAAACACTCCAATAAAGTTCTAAAAATACATGACAAGGAGAAAACCAAGGAGAAAAAGTCCAAGTCCAAAACTGCACACGAAGACTGAAAGAAACCTGGGGAGCCTCATAGGGAAGACAAGCCAAGGTAGGTGGTAGGCATAGCACCCAGGTAGCCTGGAGTCACACCGGGAGATAGAGCCAAACCAGCACTGAGTACAGTAAGAGATAGGGCCAGACCAATCACCAGCACGGGGCCCTGGTAGCACATGACTCAGGCAGCCTGAATCTGAGCCATGACCAACAAGAAGCCTGAATATCATGTTTCAAGAAATCATGAAACTACCCAAACCTTTGAACCAGAAGGTCACCTCCTGAAAAAAAACAAAACAAAACAAAACCTAAAGTGAAAACTCCCAGGAACATCTGAGAGTAGGGAGTGGTTGACACTATCAAAAGCTTCAGAGTTCAAAAGGAAAAGGATAACTAAATCCGTGGAACAGATTAGCTAAGTAAGAATTGGGAACAATCAAATTCAGTCAAGTGTTTGATAACTCAAAGAACATATACTACTTGGGGAAGAGCTTCTTCTTCAGCAAAAACCAGTTGGAAAAAAGCCTTAGTGAGGTTCATGAGCTATAGTAGCAAGAATTTAACACTGTAGACTATATTTTCCTGAATACTCTCTCCTTCCTGGGTTTTTAATATTACTCTCTCTTCGGTCTGTTCCTATTTGTCCATTCTTCCTGACTTGTTGAACCATTATCCATATCCTGCTACCTAAATGTGAGTGTGCTCCAAGGCTTAATACTAGCCCCTTTTCTATTCTCTTCTGGGGTAAGGTCATCCCCTTCCCTGGGTTCCATCACCACCTACATTCATTTGATATTTACAGCCTTGTTCCATACTACCTTTCTAGACTTATTATACATCAAATCCCTTTTACATACTTACATACTTTTTACCCGGTTAGCTGACTTTCTTGATGTTTGTCATACAGCACACATCATTTCCTCTCTGCCTTTTTCACAGGCCATACTTTCATAGAAGGCACTTTTTCCTCAATAATGTCTTTTAGAATCCCTAATTTACTTTAAAGCTCAGCTCAAATTCTGCCTCATCTATGAGATCTTTCCTGATCTTTCCAGCTGTTAGTGCCTCTCTCTTCAAATTTCCTTGTATATAATTTTTATATATTTATTGCAGGGAAAATGTGAATAATGAGTCCACTTTGAGGAATTCATTATTCAAATGAATCAAGACCCGATTATATATGTATTATTGTACATTCTGTTCTCCTATATAAATAATATAAACTATTCCTTGTTCTATTAATGCTTATGGTGTCAACCTTTATGTGTAAATCATATACCCATTTTGACCTTATCTTCTTGGTTTATAATGTAGTATGTTGGTCTATACTATTTTCCAGTTTTCCCAGTAGTTTTTGTCAAATAGTGAGTTCTTGTCCCAGAAGCTGTGGTCTTTGAGTTTATCAAATACTAGATTACTATGGTCTTTTACTACTATGTCTTGTATACCTAATTTATTCCACTGATCCACCTATTTCTTAGTCAGTACAAGATAGTTTCGATGGTTACCACTTCATAATACAATTTGAGACCTGGTATAGCTAACCTACCTACCCTTATATATTTTTTTCCATTAATTCCCTTGATATTCTAGACCTTTTGTTCTTCCAGATGAATTTTGTTATTATTTTTCCTAGCTCTATAAAATGGTTTTGTGGTAGTTTGACTGGTATGGCACTGAATAAGTAAATTTAGGTAGAATTGCCATTTTTATTATATTGACTTTGCCTATCCATAAGCAACTGACATTTTTCCAGTTGTTTAGATCTGTCTTTATTTGTGTGAAAAGTATTTTGTGATTGTGTTCATAGATATGTCTTGCTGGGTAGACTCCCAAATATTTTACATTGTCTACAAAAGGGCTTCTTAAACTTTTTCCACTTGGGACCCCTTTTCATGTTTTAGCAGTGTTCATTGGCATTGCATGGCATGACAGAATGTGCAGTGCAGTGTACATGCTTTGTGTTCAAAACCAAGGCTGCAGTGGAGTTGAATGATGCAATATGGGAAAGCGCTAACAGAAACACCTCGAATTCATTAAGCATTTGATTTTTAATTAATATTTGGTCATAGTATGTTGAGAAACCTTTTACTGTTGCCAAGTTTTTGCTGGTCTATAGGAATTTTAAATGAAATTTCTCTATCTCTTGCTTTTGGGTTTTGTTGGTAATATATATGATCATTTATGTGGATTTTTATATCATGCAACTTTGCTATAATTGCTAATTATTTCAACTATCTTTTTAGATGATTCTCTAGGATCCTCTAAGCATACTATCATATCATCTGTAAAGAGTGAGAGTTTTGCTTACTTATTGCCTTTTCTGATTCCTTCAACTTTCTTTTTCTTTTCATTGCTATAGCTAACATTTCTAGTATAATACTGAATAATAGTGGTGCTAATGGGCGTCCATGCTTCACCTCCGATCTTCCAGATGAATTTTGTTATCACTGTCTCACCTGGGAAGTCTTCTGGCTTATCTCCATTACAGATAATGCTGGCTGATAGTTTTAGATAAATATTATTTATCATTTTAAGGAAAGTTCCATTAATTTCTATACTCTCTTGTGTTTTTAATAGGAATGGGTCCTGTATTTTTTCAAAAGCTTTTTCTGCATCTATTGAGATAATCATATGATTTCTGTTGGTTTTGTTACAGATACAGTCATTTATGCTGATAGTTTTCCTAATATTGAACCCTGCATTCCTGGTATAAATCTCACCTGGTCATAGTGTATTATCATTGTGCTATATTACTATAATCTCCTTGCTAGCATTTTATTTAAAATTTTTGCATCAGTTTTCATTAGGGAAATTGTTTTCTTTCTCTGTTTTAGCTCTTTCTGGTTTAGGTGTCAGTACCATATTTGTGTCATAAAAGGAACTGGATAGGACTCTTTCTTTGCCTATTTTCCCAAATAGTTTATATAGTATTAGAAATGTTCTTTTAAATATTTGATAGATTCACTTTTTTTTTTAAGCAATTGGGGTTAAGTAAATTGCCCAAGGTTACAAGGCCAGTTTTTTTGTGTGGGAGTTAAGTATCTGAGGCCAGGATGATCCTGATCCAGTCCTCCCGTTCCTCCCGACTTGGGGGCCAGCGCTCTTACACGCTGGGCCACCTAGCCACCCCTAGGTTCACTTTTGAACACATCTGGCCCTGGGGATTTTTTTCTTAGATAATTCATTGATGGCTTGTTCAATTTCTTTTTCCAAGATGGAGTTATTAAAGTATTCTGTTTCCTCTTCTGTTAATCTGGGCAATTTATATTTTTATAAATATTCATCCATTTTGCTTAGATTGTCAGATTTATTGGTACACAATTGGGCAAAATAGTTGCTAATAATTTTTTTAAATTTCTTCCTCATTGGTGGTGAATTCTCCCTTTGGTTTATTCTTTAAAAAGAAAAATAAAATTAACCAATGGTTTATCTATCTTATTGGGGTTTTTTCCCCATAAAACCAGCTCCTAGTTTTATTTATTAGCTCAATAGTATTTTTACTTTCAATTTTATTAATCTCATATTTGGTTTTTAGGATTTCCAATTTGGTGTTTAATTGGGGATTTTTAATTTGTTCTTTTGCTAGTTTTAGTTGCATGCCAAATTCATTGATCTATTCTTTCTCTATTTTGTTGATGTAGAATTTAAAGATGTAAATTCTCCCCTAAATACTGTTTTGGCTGCATCCCATAAATTGTGGCATGTTGTTTCAGTGTTGTCATTCTCTTTAATGAAATTATTGTTTCTATGATTTGTCCTTTGACCCAGTCATTCTTTAGGATTAGATTATTTCTCAACTAATTTTAATCTATCTTTCCATTGCCCTTTACTGAATGTAATTTTTACTGCATTATGATCTGAAAATGATGCACTTAATATTTGTTTTTCTATATTCATGCCCTCATACATAGTCAGTTTTTGTGTAGGTACCCCATAATACCAAGAAATAAGGTATATTCTTTTCTATCCCCCTTCAGGTTTCTCCAGAGGTCTATCACATCTAACTTTTCTAAAATTCTATTCAAATCCTTAGTTTCTTTCTTGTTTATTTTGTGGTTAGATTTATCTAGTTCTGAGAGGGGAAATCTGGGGTCCCCCACTAGTGTAGTTTTACTCCTTCCTCCTGTAACTCACTTAACCTCTCCTTTAAGAATTTGGATGCTATGCCATTTGGTCCATATATATGTTTAGTATTGATAGGACACTGTCTATGGTACCTTTTAGCAAGACCTATTTTCCTTCCTTATCTCTCTTAATTAGGTCTATTTTTGCTTTTGCTTTGTCTGAGATCATGATTGCTCTCCCTGCTTTTATTTTTTTTTTACTTCAGATGAAGCATAAAACCATTCCCATACCTTTACTTTGTGTGTCTCTCTACTTAAAGTTTATTTCTTGTAAACAACATATTGTAGGATTTTGGTTTTTAATTCATTCTGGGTTACTTCTGTTTTATGGGTGACTTCATCCCATTCATATTCACAGTTATGATGACTATGTACTTCCCTCTATCCTATTTTTCCTCCTGTCTATCCTCTCTTTCTCTCCTCACCCCCTCCCTCCTCACCAGTGTTTTGCTTCTGACCTCCATTTCCCACAATCTGCCCTTCCTTCTGTCAGTCCTCCTCCCCCCCCACTTTTCTTAACCTCCTACTTCCTTATAGGGTAAGAGAGATTTCTATAACTAGCATTGTGTATGTTATTCCCTCTTTTTTGAGCCAGTTCCAGTGAGAGTAAGGTTCAAGCAATGCCCGCTGCTCCCCTCCCATCTTCCCTTCCACTGCAATAAGTCTTTTGTGCCTCTTCATGTGAAATAAATTACCCCATTCTACCTCTCCCTTACTTCCGTTCCCAATGTGATACTCTTTCTCACCCCTTAATCTTTTTTTGTATTATCTCAGAGTCACTATGTACCCACATCCTCTGTCTATATATACTCCTAACTGTACTCATACAGTTCTTAAGAGTTACAAGTTTCATCTTTCCACATAGGGATGCAAACAATCTAGACTTACTGAATGAATCCCTTATGTTTTCTCTTTCCTTTTTATGTTTTTGTGCTTCTCTTGAGCCTCATATTTGAAGTTCAAATGTTTTGTTCAGCTCTAGTCTTTTCATCAAGAAAGCTTGAAAGCTCTCTATTTTATTGAATAGCCATTTTTTACCCCTGAAGAATTATATGCTCAGTTTCACTGTGTAAGTGATTCTTGGCTGTAATCCAAGCTCCTTTGCCTTCTGAAATATCATATTCCATGCCCTATGATCCTTTAATGTGGAAGCTGCTAAATCCTGTAAAATACTTACTGTGGCTTCATGATATTTGAATTGTTTCTTTCTGGCCAACTGCAATATTTTCTCCTTGACCTGGGAGTTCTGGAATTTGGCTAAGATGTTCCTGGGAGTTTCTATTTTGGGATCTCTTTCAGGAGATGATCAGGGGATTCTTTCGATATCTATTTTAACTTCTGGGTCTAGGATATCAGGGCAGTTTTTTCTTTGATAATTTCTTGAAGTATGATGTTCATGTTCTTTTTTTGGTCATGGTTTTCAAGTAGTTCAATAATTCTTAAATTAATCTCTCCTGGATCTATTCTCCAGGTCAGTTGTTTTTCCAATGAGATATTTTATATCTTCTATTTTTTTTTCATTCTCTAGATTTTCTTGGATTGATTGTTGATCTCCTGGAGTCCTTAGCTTCTGCTTCACCTGTCCTAATTTTTAAGGAGTTATTTTCCTCAGTTAGCTTTTTATTTTTATTTTTTTATTTTATTTTATTTTATTTTTTGCTTTTTGGAAGGCAATTGGGGTTAAGTAACTTGCCCAAGGTCACATGGCTAGGTTTTTAGCTTTTTATTTTTTAACCTCATTTTCCATTTGACCAATTCTATTTTTTTTTTTTTTTTTGGCAAGGCAAATGGGGTTAAGTGACTTGCCCAAGGCCACAGGGCTAGTTTTTGTGCCAACTATCTGGGGCCGGATTTGAACTCAGGTCCTCCTGACTCCAGGGCCAGTGCTCTATTCACTGCGCCACCTACCCGCTCCTGACCAATTCTACTTTTTAAGGAGTTGTTTTCTTCAGGAAATTTTTGTACATCTTTTTCTATTTTTTATGCTTCCTTTATCAAGCCATTGACTCTTTTTTCATCATTCTCATTTCTTTTCCTAAATTTTCTTTTGCCTTTCTTATTTGATTTTTTAAAGTCCTTATTGAGCTCTTCCAGGAGTTCTTTTTGGGCCTGAGACCGATTCTCACTTTTCTTTGAGGGTCTGAATGTAGGCATTTTAACAATATTGTCTTCTTCTGAGTCTGTGTTTTGATCTTCCCTTTCATCATAACTTTGTATGGTCAAGTTCCTTTTTTTTTTTTCCTCCTCATTTTCCCTAGCCTATTTAACTACTTTTAAAATTGAGCTCTGCTCCTAGGATGGAGAAGGCACTGTCCAAAGGTCTGGTGTCACTAACTGCAGGCCCTGGATGTTAGGCTACTCTTTCACTGGGGTGCCAAGGACTCTGGTGTTGGGCTGGGACCAGGGAAGGTCCTGGTGCTGCAGTGGGGACACAGAGTGTGTGTAGGGGAGCCTGGTCACTTGACTGGTGTGTGACCCACAGGTGTTCTTGGATTTGTGCTGTTTTATATATTTTTATGTACATTCATATTTTTAAATCAGTTATCTGAATTTTTATTTTTTATTATCAAATCTGAAAATAACATAAGTTAGCAGGAATAATTAACCCCCTGATTAGGAGCCGGGATCCAAAATAATACTGCTAACCTAGGGCAGTGGTTTCCAAACTAATTTGATTTCACACTCAGAAGTTTTATTTGCTGAGATCAGAAGTTTGTGTACTGATGTTTTAAGAACACACCCATAAAATGTGTATATTTACTTATTTATATATATTACGTAGATATATAGTACCACACTAATAATTATACACATTATAAAATACAAAAACAGAAATTAAAAGAGGATGAGATGAAGATGAGGTAATATTTAATATTAGAACCAAGAAGGAATCACTAGTATTTATTTATTGAGTTGGTTGAGTGGCATGATCAGACCTACACTTCAGGAAAATCTTGTCAAATGTGTGAACATATAGATGAGGGGAGACTTGAGGAGGAAAACCTATTAGACAAGATTTGTCAATTCTTTAGATAGGATGAGGAAGGGAGAGTGAGGAATTCAAGATGACACTGAACTTGTAAACCTGGATGACTGGGAGGATGGTGATGCCTTCAACAATAACAGAGAAGTTTGGAAATGAAATGAGTTTGGGTAGAAAGATAACATAATAGGGGCAGGTAGGTGGTGCAGTGAATGGAGCACGGGCCCTGGAATCAGGAGGACCTGAGTTCAGATCTTGCCTCAGACACTTGACACAAAAACAAGCCCTGTGACTTTGGGCAGGTCACTTAAGCCCAATTGCCCTACCTGCCCCCTCCAAAGAGCAAACAAAAAAAAGATAATATAATGAGATTTAAGATGCAAATTATAACTCATCCATGCCCATTCACCTTATGATGGATAACATAATTAGAACTGTGATAGAGATTGCAACCTTTCCATACTTGCTCATCCTGTACCACAGAAAATGAAAAAGGGGGTAAGAGGGAGGGGGGGCCAAGCTTTGCTATAGGTCATAGCCTTAAATTTCAGAACTCACACTCCAGCTACAGTCTCAAAGGATTATGAGGGATATGGGTTAGATATGCTGGAGACAGTGAGAATTTTCCCAATGGCACCTACTCAGTGCTGATTGCCCTGGGAGGAGTTAAATTTTAACTACAGAGGGACCATCGCTCAGTTTAGAAGGTATTAAGTTAGAAGGGAGGTAAAAGAGTAAAAGAATATCAGGGGATAACTGTAGGTATGGTTGTGTTGGAGATAAGCCCCAAGAAAGAATGGGATGCACCCCATCTTCCCACCCTCTAACTGGTGAACTCCACACACACTGGGGTGAAGTCACAAATTTCTTGGGATCAGGCCAAAGTACCCTTCTCCCCACACACACACACACGGCTTGTAGCACTGGACTGAAGGATGAAATTCAATGGTGTTAAATTTTTAAATATTACACTTATATTCAAGAAAATCAACCTGATAAGATGGAGATATGTGGTTAGATAGCAATTTGGCTGAAAAAGATCAGGGTTAGAGTGGAATGGAGAGAAGGGAAGGGAAGGTTAATGGAATGCAGTCTACATATAAATCAGCAGTGTGTGACCTGCCAACCAAAAGAAAACTGAAATGAATTTGGGATGCATTAAGAGAAGCAAGGGGGGGAGGAGGGGAGGGCGGCTAGGTGGTGCAGTTAAAGCACAGCCCTGAGACAGGAGGACCTGAGTTCAGATCTGGCCTCAGACACTTAACACACACAAAAAAACTAGCCATGTAACCTTGGGCAAGTTACTTAACCCAACTGCCCTCCAAAATGGGGAAAAAAAGAGAGAACCATAGGGGGCAGCTAGGTGGTATAGTGAATAAAGCATCAGCCCTGGAGTCAGGAAGGCCTGAGTTCAAATCCGGCCTGACACTTAACACTTACTAGCTGTGTGACCTTGGGCAAGTGGTGCTAAGTGACTCTACTCACTGTGCCACCTAGCCACCCCTAAGAACTGTAGTTTTCAGTAGTGAGAAAGTGATATTCCCTCTGTTCTTAGCCCTAGTCAGACCAAATCTTGAGTACTTAGTGAGAAATGATTATTTCAAAGTGAAACCCAAATATGGGAAATAAAAAAGGAAACTTTAAAGCACTATAAATGTTGGTGATTATTAAGTATTTATCACTATTTATTAGCATTCACCATTTGCTTCTAGCCTGTCTTTCCAGATTTATTAAACATTCCTTCCTTCCTAAACTCTGTGCTATGCTCAGCCAAACTGGCCTATTTCCCTTTTCCATCTCTGTCCCTTTGCATATACTGTCTCCCATCCTAGACTGTATTCCTTCTTTACCTCCAACTCTAACTCTAGCTTCTTTCAAAGTTTAGTTCAAGTGCCATTTCATACTTAAGCCCTTTCCTGAATTTTCCCAATTCAAGAGCCTATCTCCCCAAACCAAAATGACATATTTTGTATATATTCTATACATACTTAAAAGATAATAGAATAATAAATGGTCAAAGGATATAAACAGGCAGTTTTCATAGGAAGAAATTAAATCTCTCCATAGTCATATGAAAAAATGCTCTAAATCACTATTGATTAGAGAAACGCAAATCAAAACAACTCTGAGGTAGCACATCACACCTATCAGATTGGCTAACATGACAAAACAGGAAAATTATAAATCCTGGAGAAGATGTGGGAAAATTGGAACAATAATGCATTGTTGGTGGAGTTGTGAACTGATCTAACCATTCTGGAGAACAATTTGGAGCTATGCCTAAAGGGCTATAAAAAATGCATATACCCTTTGACCCAGCAATACCACTTCTAGGGCTGTATCCCTAAGAGATTATAAAAATGGGAAAAGGATCTACATGTACAAAAATATTTTATAGCAGCTCTTTTTGTGATGGCCAAGAACTGGAAATGGAGAGGATGTCTATCAGTTGGGGAATGGTTGAGCAAGTTGTGGTATGTGAATGTAATGGACTACTATTTTACTATAAGAAATGATGAGTAGTCAGACTTCAGAAAAATCTGGAAAGCCTCATATGAACTGATGCTGAGTGAAATGAGCAGAACCAAGAGAACACTGTACACAGTAATAGTCACTGACTTTGATAGACTTAGCTCTTCTCAGCAATGCGAAGACCTAAAATAACCCCAAAAGACTCATGATGGAAAATTCCATCCACATCTAGAGAAAGAAATATGAATCCTGAATTCATATCAAAGCTTACTATTTGTTCTCTGTTTTGTTTTTCTTTTTCATGATATCTCCCATTTGTTCTAATTCTTCTGTGCAACATAACTAATGTAGAAATATGATTAATAAGAATGTATACCTAGAGCCTATATCAGATTGCATGCTGTCTTGGGGAGGGGGGAGAGGATAGGAGGGAGGTAGAGAAAATTTAAAACATGGAAGTGAATGTTGAGAACTAAAAATGAATAAATAATAGGTTTAGAGTTAGAGGAACTTGGAAATAATCAAGTACAACTTCCTCATTTGTAAAATTAGAAACCTGAAGCCTAAAGAGATTGTGCCTGAGACTAGCAAGTGTCTGAGAGAGAAATCAAACCTAAGTCTTCCTGACTGAAGTCCTGAACATCATCCACTACACTTAAATGAGTACATGTTGTTTGATGGCAGGAACAATTTCATTTTTGTCCTTGTGTCCTTGGCACCTAGCACAGTTTCAGTTCCACAGCAGGTATTTGTAAATGCTTACTGATCAAAGATATTTTCTTTTTATCATTTGAAATTTAGCCAATATGTATCTTTGGGAATTCTCAGCTTTACTAAGTGCCCTGATGTCATTTATTTTAATTTTTGGCAATGCATTATATTCCCTTGTGTTGTGACATATTATTATGGTCATTTAATACCTTGTGTTTATGTCTAGTCTCTATTCCAAGAATATAAGATTCTTGTGGTTAGGGAACCACATTTTCTATCTTCTGCATCCCTGATAAGTCCAAACAGACAGGTTTTGCAACAATTTGTGTTGGCCAACTGTCTCACCTGACCTCTTATTTTGGGGATCAGAAGGAATGGAAGATTAAATTTTCCCCAGAAATAACTATGTAACATGCAAAGGCCTCAATAAAACATTTTTTTTAATTCCACTTTTTCCACTGGGTTGGACTTGAACTATAAGGTTCCTTTCATCAAGGTTAAAGGATACAAATTTAAGGAGGGTGGCCAGACCAGCAGCCGGCTGGAGGAACCCCAGAACACTAGGACCTGTGGCATTTCCAGAATTATGAACATATAGATGCCTAGGGAAAAGTGAGAGGTCAGTGTCCTATGGACTTTGGGACTGGTTGGGAGAATGCATCAGCTTCTTCCTCTGGGAGCGAGAAGCTGCTGAGGAGCAAGTGCAGCTTGTGCCATGTTGCCACATTGCAGCTTCAGCTCTTGGCCTGCAAACTGTAGGGGGATCTGGCGATCAGTCTGGGGGGTAAGCGCTCTTGCTTTACCCTTCTTGGATCTGGATTGCAATCTGGGGTGGAGGTCTTGGGGTGTGTGACCAGCTTGCCAGAGTGTGTGGAGGCTTCACAGAGGCTACCTAACTAATACCTCTGGCAGTTGAGAAAACCCCATTTGGGATGGAAGCTCCCCTGGCTGGTGGCAAAGTCCTACTGTGGCAACAAGCACAAAAGTCAAGTAATTGAGTGGCAATATGACCAGGCAAAGGAAGCAAAACAAACAGAAGAATCCAACATTAGACTCCTATTTGGGAGACAAAAAGGATCAAAGCATGGAACAGGAGGAAGACAGTGAAGTTAGAACTCCTGCACCAAAAGCTTCCAAGAAAAATACAAGCTGGTTACAGGCCACAGAGGACTTTAAGAAGCAGAGAAGAGAAGTGGGGGAGAAAATTTGGAAGAGAAATGAGAAAGATGCAAGAAAAGTATGAAATGACAGTCAACAGCCTGACTGAGGAAAATAACACCTTAAAAAATAGACTAACTCAAATGGCAAAAGAGGCTCAAAAAGGAAATGAGGAGAAGAATGCCTTAAAAAGCTGAATTTGCCAGATGGAAAAAGAATCTCAAAAGCTCACTGAGGAGATTCATTCCTTCAGAATTAAGACTGGAGCAAATGGAAGCTAGTGACTTTATGAGAAATCAAGATGCTATTAAGCAGATCCAAACAAATGAAAGAATAGAAGGCAATGTGAAATATCTCATGGGAAAAACCACTGACCTGGAAAATAGATCCAGGAGAGACAATCTAAATATTATTGGACTACCTAAAAGCCATGATCAAAGAAAGAATCTAGAAATCATCCTTCAAGAAATTCTCAAGGAAAACTGCCCTGATGTTTTAGAACCAGAGGGCAAAATAGGGGTTGAAAGAATCCACCAGTCACGTCCTGAAAAAGATCCCAAAAAGAAAACTCCTAGGAATATTGTAGCCAGGTTCCAGAATTCCCAGATCAAGGAGAGAGAATATTACAAGCAGCCAGGAAGAAACAATTTCAATATTGTGGAAACACAATCAGAATAGCCCAAGACCTGGCAGCTTCTACACTGAGGGATCAAAGGGCATGGAATATGATATTCCAGAGGGCAAAGGACCTGGGATTAAAACCAAGAATCACCTACCCAGCAAAACTGAGTATCATGTTTCAGGGGAAAATAGGGTCATTCAGTGGAAGAGAGGACTTTCAAGCACTCTTGAGGAAAAAACCAGAGTTGAATAGAAAATCTGACATTCAGATACAAGAAGCAAGAGATGATTGAGAAGGTAATCAGGGAAAAGAAATCAAAAGGAACTTATCAAAGTTGAACTATTTACATTCCTACAGGGAAAAACAATAACAGTAACTGTTGAAACTTTTCTCAGTATGAAAATAGTTGAAGAAGGGTATATGGACATATGAATACATATGTGAATGTGTGTATATGTGTTTACAAGTATACATAGATAGAGGGCACAGGTCGAATTTAATAGGAAGGGATTATACTTAAAAGGTGAGGTTAAGAGGTGAGAGAGTAATGTGGTGAGGGGGAATGGGGAGAGATAATGGGGTGAACTATCTCGTGTAGAGGAGGCAGGGGAAGGTGGTTGCAGGGGAGGGGAGGAACAGGACAGCAAAAAGGCAAAACCTTATTCTCATTGAATTTGGATCAGGGAGAGAATGACATGCATACTAAATAGGGTGTCCCACCCTACGGGAGCATTTGGGGGAGAGGGATGGGGAAAGGTGGTGGAGGGGAGGGTGGGCTGGGGGGAGGGAAGTTGGAAGCACCCACTTTTGAAAAGGGACAGGATCAAGGTGGGGAGTGGACCAGGTAGAAGGTGGGATGGAAGGGAGGGAAATATAGTCAGTCTTTTACAATATATCTACTATGGTAATGTTTTGCGTAGCTATACATGTACAACCTATATTGTATTGCTTATCTTACTTTTAAAATCAATTTTTAAAAAATATATAAATACTATGATTAATATTATTTTGCATATGATTGGGAGATAAGATGTGCAGGCATTGGGGCTTAGGGATTCATCTTGCCCTATCGGAAAGTCGAAGGGGGTATGGGAGAAGAGATGGGAGAGAGCAGATTGGTTGAGGGGATATCTAGTGGGACTGTTATTCTGGGGTGGTGGGTAGGGGAAAAATGGGGAAAAAATTATAACTCAAAATCTGACGGAAATGAATGATGTAAACCAGAAGTTAATAAAGCATTTGAAAAAAAAAGGATACAAATTTAAGTGGTTAAAAGTAACAGTTTTTTATGCAGCAACAGTATTTAAACTGTACTTATCCTACATCCCTCCTCCCCTTTGTTGCCAAACTTAATCAGAAAGCCAAAGCCACTTCCTCTTTCTCATGCTCCGTTAAACCCTCTGCAATCTTCTTCTGACCTCATCATAAAATATTGGACAGTTACCTCTGGAAAGTTACAAGTAATCTCTTAATTGCCAAAGCCTTTTCTCTTTCCTACTCTTTTTTCACTTCTCTGGAACCCTTGACTTTGTTCCTTCTTTTTTTTTTAAGCACCCACCTTCCAGGGTTGTGAGGAGCAAATGAGATCATTTGTAAAGTACTTAGATTAAGGCACTTAATAAAAAACACTTAATAAATATGTTCACTCCTTCTAGACATTCTCTCCTCACTAGGTTTTCATGACACTATTCTCTCCTCCTGATTTCCCCCCTACCTATCTGAGCAGCCACTTCTCAGTCTCTTTGGCAAGGTCGTCATCTCAGTCAAGTCTGCTTGGGTTGGGACCCAAGGTTAGAACCTTGGACCTGGACCCTCCTCTCTTCTCCCTCGATATTACCTCTGGATGACCTCATTAACTCCCATGCATTCATGAATCTGAAGGTGATTTCCATCTCTAACCTCTCTCCTCAGCTCAATCCCCCATCACCAACTGCCTTTTGGACACCTCAAACTGGATATATCATAAGCATCTCAAACTCAACACATTCAAAATAGAACTCATTATCTTTTCCCCAAACCCTGTTACCATCAGGGGCAGCACCAGAATTGCAATTTCAGTGCCATCTTCAACTCCTCACACTCACCTGACATAATCCAAAATGTTGCTGAATCTTGTCATTTCTACTTCTAAAGTATCTGTCCTACATGTTGCCTTCTCTCCAGTCACAGAGCCACAACTCCATTTCAGGCCCTCATCATCTCTCTCTATGGACGGATAGCTTTCTAATCAGTGTTCCTTTTTCAAGTCTCTTTCCACTCCAATCTGTCCTCCACGAGGCTGCCAAAGTGATTTTTTCTAAAGCATAGTTTGACCATGTTATCTCCCTGTTCAATGGATTTCACTATTACCTCCAGGATCAAATAGAAATTCCTGTTTGATATATGAATATCTTAATAATCTAGCTCTTTCCTAATCATACTAACAAGCATTTATCTGACCTTTATGTTTGAAAAGCACTTTCCATATGTTAATTCATTTGCTCTTCACAACAATCTTGTGGTGGATGAATTATTATTCCCTCTTTGCAGATGAGAAAATTGAAACACATAGATTAAGTGATTTGCTCAGTTATACAACTACTAAGAGTCCGAGAAAGAATTTGAACTCAGATCTTCCTGATTCAAAGTCCACTGAATCGCTTAACTCTTACCATTCCAGTCTTCTTAAACTTTATTCTCCTCCACAAATTCTACATTCCAACCATACTGGCCTATGTGTAGTTACTCAAGCTAAACCATCTGTCACCGTTCTTATAATTTGCATTAGGTGTCCGCCCTACTTGGAATGTTCTACCCCCTCAACTCCTTGGTTTAGTGTCCAGGAGGCCTTCCTGCCCCTGCCCCTGCCCCTTCTTCTCTCCCAGTTACTAATACTTTCCCTTCTCAGGCTATTTTCCATCTACTGTGTATGTGCATATGTATGTAGGTATATCGAATTTACCTAGTTGTTTATCTTTTCTCTGCTATTAGAAAGTAAGCTCCTTGAGAACAAGGATTGTGTTTTGCCTTTCTTTGTAGCACAGTGCCTGGCACATAACAAACATTTAATGAATGTTTGTTGGCTGGCTAAAGTATTCAGAGGACATAGAATGGAACAGAGAACATTTTAAGAACCAAAACAATTTCATTTTTGATCAGCTAGCTGGTGTAGAAGATAGAGTGCTGGACCTGGAGTCAGGAAGACCTGAGTTCAAATCTAGCCTCAAGATTCTAGTTGGCTGAGCCTGGGCATATTATTTAACCTCTGTTTGCCTCAGTTTCCTCATCTGCAAAATGGAAGCCCTTACTTCCTAGGGTTGTTATATGGATCAAATGAAATAATTGTAAAGTGCTTAGGTTCTAAAAATGCTACATAAATGTTAACTATTACTGTTGTTCATATTCCCAGGATACAACCACATCTCCCAGATTTTCTAATTTCGTAAAATATTGATATTTTTCAAAAGGAATACGAACCAGTATTCTAAGACTTTGGTTGAAAAAACTAGCATAATCCAATCCAGTCAACATTAATTAAACACCTACTATGTGCTAGGTCCTAGTGATAGTCAAAACTAAACACCATCACAGAATGACAGAATTTTAGAGTTTGAAGAGATTTTAGTGGGAATTTGTACTTCCCTCTCATCCCTCTCCAAACTGCATTCCAGACTTCTTTCCCTCCTCCTCCCCCACATATCCTCTCATTGCTTTTCAGCTTCCTTTAGTATGTCTTCCTCCAACAGAATGTAAGCTTCTTGAGGGCAGGGATTATATTCCTAGCCTTCTCCTGTTGCATGGTACATAGTAAGAACTTAATAAATGATGGAGAAAAAAAAGAAATCCCCACGATAACATTCCCTGCTCTCAGTGATCTTGCATTCTCCTGAAAACGAATATATATTTCACAGAAATGCAGATATTTAATACACATGTGTTGTGTATGCAGTACAAAGAAAGAGAGAGGCGAGAATTTGGGGAAGGACACTGAGGTCAAAGGAGCTGCTCTTTAACAGCTGTGAGTCAGTCTGTGTGTTTCACCCCACCCAAAATGAGAGAATAAATGCCAGTGTGGCCTCTACCTAGTTGCCTCCTACCACAGAGTCAACAAGATTCATACTGACACAGTGCTTTTAAATGGCAGAGAAGGTAATCTCCCCAGCACTGGCTTCCAACCAGGTACATTTAAATGAGTAAAGAATCAAACCTTGAAGAGCAGAACTACACAAAGTAAACAAGCTAATTCTCTAATCTCAAAGATCATTGTAATTGGCTTGCTTTTAAAACAAAATAAAGGCTGTTAGTTACTTTCCACCCAGCATTCCTTCAAAGTTCAATGCCATCAAGAGATAGTTTCTTTAATAACTTATATCTCCTCTTTGTCTTAAAAAAACAAAAACAGAACAAGCCAAAAGAGAGTCCAGAGAAATAACTGAAAGTTAAGTAAAATCCACAGGCAAACTTTTCTCTGCCACCAAAGCAAGAGAAGCGGGAAAACCAGTTTTACAAGTCTGAGACAAGTCTCTACATCGGGCAAGCACTGGACTGATATGTTTCATTCTTTCTTAGCTGAACACACATTTTCCTGCCTCACAAAAATAATGATGGGTGTAGTATTGAGAGGCACTCCAAATGTACCCTGATGGGTATCAGTGCAAAGGGGTAATTGAGAAGGTGATTTAAGCTGCAGATTTTTTCTTGACATTTTAAGAGTTGGTATAAATTGTTGAATGGAGAGTTCTTACATATGATAATGAAAAAAAGAATAAAATTCCAGACTGTTAGTCATCTTTCTTGTCCTCTTCTGATATTTGTCTAGATTTTTAAATTTTTTTTAATTTTCTATGTTTGCTTCTCAGATTATGATTTCTTCTTTTTTAAACTAAAAAGAAAATTATGTCTCAAAATACAAAATTCAGCTTTGCATTATTTTGGAACTCTTCTTTTGATTACAATAAGCTTTCACCTAAGATTTCACTCATATCTCATAATTAATAGTCAAGGTAATTAGCTTAATTTTAAAGAGACTGTGACTATGAAACACCACGGTCATGTTTAACATTCAACTACAGTAAATATGGTTGTCTGTTCATCTCACAAATCTCAGAAGAGAAACAACATTTTATACCATAGAACACTTAGCAGGATACTTTCTGCTCTGAGAAGGATAATGTTCACTAGCCCAGGGATATGTTAGCTGCAGGAAAATCCAAGGATCCTTGGTGTCATTTCAAGGAGTGAAACAAGAGAAGGTTTATTCCAATTTCTATTCCCCACAGAATGACATTCTCCTGATTCTTCTTTCTAAGAATAGTTTTTAACCAAACACATTTTTAGTCTTAAATAAATTCTATGTAAATGAGAAAACAACTTATTTCAAAATTATTTTTAAAAACTATCACAACATATCAGCGTGACACCTCACCATAAGAATCTAGGTTGGGCCTTTCCTTTCCTTTCAGTCTTCCTCAACCCTTTCCTCTAGCATACAGGGAAAACAGTAATTGAAGGTCCAGGTATAATTCAGTCATTTCTCTATTATCCATACAAATGGGGGTAATAGAAGGGAAGTGGCAGTAACATAGATTATTCAGAACAGTAAGATCCTAAGTTTAGACCTGCAAGGTAGCTGAGAGGTCATTTAGTCCAATATCGCATATTTACCCCCACATTTTACAGATGATGAAATGGTTAAGTATATGATAAGTAAATATTATACAAGTTAAGTAACTTGCCCAGGGTCACACAGCCAGTGTCAGAGGCATTACTGGAACCCATCTCCTCTGATTACCAACCCAAAGCCTATTCCATCACATACCATGCTGCCTAGTCTGTATTTGGAAAAGTATACTGTAGATGACACCAGTTTCCTTTAAAAAAAGAGCTCCCTCTTTTAAAAATACCAATATTCACCTTACATGATGCTATACTGAGACAGAGATAGTCTTTCTTAGTGATTAGCAGACTATCCTTGGAAGTCAGAAGACCTGGGTTCCAAGCCCTTCCTCTGACACATTGGTTGCATGACCCCGGTTAAGTTTCTTATTTTTTTACTGCCCCTAGACAACTTCCTAAGGATATGTTGGGGAATAATAACTGATCTATACTGTTAGAAGTATTTTTATCACTAGAAAGTTCCCTATACCAATACAATAGCAGGAGTGGGGGAAAGGGAGGTGGTACAGTAGATAGAGCACTGGCCCTGGAGTCAGGAGGACATGAGTTCAAATATGGCCTCAGATAGTTACTGTGTGACCCTGGGCAAGTCATTTAAGCCAGTTCGGAAAGGAAAGGAAAGGAGAAAGGAAAGGAAAGGAAAGGGGAAAGGGAAGGGAAGGAAAGGGAAGGGAAGGGAAGGAAAGGAAAGGAAAGGAGAAAGGAAAGGGGAAAGGGAAGGGAAGGAAAGGAAAAAGGAAAGGGGAAAGGAAAGGAAAGGAAAGGAAAGGAAAGGAAAGGAAAGGAAAGGAAAGGAAAGGAAAGGAAAGGAAAGGAAAAGGAAAAGGGGAAAGAAAAAGGGGAAAGGGGAAAGGAAAAACAGGATTGCCCCCTCTCCTTCCAAATAATGTTATGTGACTGTGGATCATGAAATAAATACACACCATAATCTCTGAGTCACATGGTGGATATAAAGATAAATAGGTAGAGTATCACAAAAAGCAAAGTAAAATATAACATCTAAGAAATGTATGAATTGAAAACAAAATAGGCCAATAATGAAGCAAGATGGAGGAATGGACAGTTGCCAGGATGCACTGGTAAAGAATGACAGGAGACCTAAATGGAAAGCTTCCAACAAGTTGGATATATACTTTATAGAGGACATGGACAAGAGGTGCATAGGATTCAAAGTCATGAATGGGTTATGATGCAGATAGTGAAGAGCATGACAGCATGAGAATACAAATCCAGTGAAATATCAACATTACTATAAACTGGATGGCAAAGGAAAATGAGCTTTAAAAGCTACTAAATGATCAAAAGATGATTATTATCATAATCTCTCTCTCTCCTTATATAATTTTATTCCAGAAATAAAATGAATGACACATATAAATAGCAGAAATAGGCCGATAGGTAGAGAAAAGGCCACCCCTTGAAATATATGTGTGTGTGTTTGTGTATATATACACATATGTGTGTGTGTACATCTGTGTGTATGTAGATGTGCAAACATATATAGATAGATACATAGTGAAGGTAGGACGGAAATGGCAGGGATCCTCATTCCTCAAACCAGGTCTGTAGATCTATGCTCATGGTAACATTTCAGGGTGCTTTACCACCATTACCCCTCATCCGTGTGTACTTCAGTAAGAGCAAAGTCAGGAATAACTGGTCATATTTCAGCAGTCTCAAAACTTACCAGTAATTCTGTTAAAAACTAATTTAAGAACAATCTCACTGTAGCAAAGATATACACAAACAGTATTCTTCAGGAGCAGAAACCATGATTTTTCCAACCTGTGAACACTTCACCGCTAATAGGCTTGAGGTCAGCTTAATGTTAAACTGAGGTTTCAGCAAGGAACCTTGATTTAATGGGTCCATAGTTAAAACTGACAGTATCTAAAATAAGAGAGGACAGTTCTCTTTTTAAAGTGAATGAAAGTTTTGCAGATTCACATGTAATCCCAAAAAAGAGCTGGGGAAGTAGGGAAACAACACACCAGTTCAAATATCCTTTACATGTTTTTATTGGCAAAACACCAGTAGGTTTAGCTCAGTCTGCCAGCCTGCTGCAACAGGTGCATCTCTTAGTTAAAAACAAGGTCTACTGTCTTATTTTTTGGAATAATAACTTAAAAAACAAACACATCTGAATTTGTCAGCACTGGGAGAAAAATTAAGCAATGTTTTTGGGGCGGAACCCTCTTCACCTATCTGTATATATTACTGGTTTCTTGTCCAAGGTTGTAGGAACCTCTATGGCAGTTTACCAAAATAGCTGTTTCCAATTTTTCTGGCTTGTTGAAAAGGAAGTTGAAGCAAGGAAAGGATGGGAGTAGCTCATCAGGTTCAGAGTGGCAAAAGCAAGTAGTGGATCAGATAGCTCAAATAAAAACCTGTCACAAGGGGAAATGACCATCTCGTAAAAACGGGAATGATTTTCCAAAAATCATTTTTTCTATCACAAAATGTCTATTTTTCCGGACTCCCTTTAATCTCTAAACCAAAAGGAATCCAAGACAATGGTTATCACCATACAAAATGTTCTGTCTTCTCCCGAACTCATTACCAACCTAAAAGTTCAGACAACGGTAGAAGTTAAACCTGGGTAAATAGACCACCTCCTTGCAAGAGTCTCAGGCCATCCAATTCAACAATTCACACAAATATTAAGCGCTATGTGCAGGACGCTGTACTATCGGCTGGGGATAATAACAGACAAAACCTAAACGATCCCTTCCTTCTAGGAGCTTATATCTGGGGGAGCAGGGGAAAGGATGGGGTTAGTTTACTTTCATCCGGGTAGCAGGTACATTATGTAAAAACGTGTGGCACGGGGGCCCATACAGAGAGGCCTGAACGAAAGGGAAGGCATGGGTAGAGAAGTGTATGAGGATGGAAGGGGAGGAGGAAGACAACACTTTTTTTTTCAGGTCCGAGCTGTTTTTTGCAATACAACAGCTAGGGCAAGGCGATCTTCTGGGTGGGCAGTGATAGTAGGCCATCTCCTTCGAAAAGAGTAAAAACCACAAGCTCCCTAAGAAACCAGAATACTCTCCACTCAGTCTGCACAATCAACACCAACATCCACTCTTCCCCCACTTGGAACTTTTCCCCCAGCCAACAACATCCCCACACTAAGCCCTTTCCTGCTCCCCTCCTCACCTGCAATTTTCCAACTAGGATCAAGACCTCAACCCTCCCTCCGCCTTCTTTCCACAACAAACCTCATTCCCTGAAAATACCTTCCCTTCTAAGTACGCGCCGCCCCCCCACCCGCCCCCCGCAAAAAAAATCGCCCGATAACCCCATACGCTAACGCTACGCAGCCAGATCGCCGCCTCTCCACCCACCCCAGGCCTCCCCACAGACCTAAGCACCGGCACAGATGAGTCACGGAGACCCAAATTCACTAAACAGTTCTTGCAGGGTCAGTGGGGAAGAGACCGGCAAAACCCCCCTGTTAACACTCGAGCCCAGACGTTCCCAGCCCCGACAGTTTCCTGTGGCAGCTTTGCACGCATTGGCAAGAGGGTAGGAGAAGCATGCAATGTGCACGGCTGGGGAAGCTCGTTACCTGCTGCTTGAGAAGAAACTTGCTCTTCTGCGCTTCCCTCCTCGCCACAATTTTGCTTTTACACTGCCCACTCTCTCCTTCCTGCAATCGCCTTTAGCATCTTGTTTCTTTCAGTCCCTATCGTAGACGAGGGCTACTGCAGCAGGTTTAATTCCTCGGTGTGTGGCTGGAGCTCGAAATAGGGGCGGTTACAGCAGCAATTGAAGGAGGAGGAGGAGTTGGTGCCAGTATGTAGCAAGTTTGGGTTGCCCCCAGTATGGCCGCTGCTGGAAAGCTCAGTGCAGCAGCCGCTCCAGCCAGAACCAGATTGCCTAGCGGTGAACAGCTCCAGGCGAAAGGGGAGGAGTAGAATGATGCTTTGCTTTGAGCTAGCTACTGGAGGGAGGGAGCGGGAGCACTGCGCGAGCGCGCCCGGGCGCCCGCGCGCGCGCACACCCACGTTCCAAAAGTCTGCTTGAGGATCCCTAGACCCATTCTAATGTCTTTTTTAAAAAGTGCTTTATATCTTTTTAAAAGTTTGTGTTTTCAAACTAAAATTTAGTTGATTTTTAAAATAAATTTTGTCACCTTTTAGGTTCCAATTCAAATTTGATGATTAACCAATCTTTATGATCAAGTATTCAATAAAAGTTCAGCTTTTTAAAAAAAAGTTAAATACCAGGGGGAAAGGAAAACTAGTCCCTCTATTAAGAAATTTGTTTTTTTCTTTGGACTAGTTTGTACATCGTAAGAACTACATTTTCCAGTGAAGCTGGTGTTGCTGGGTGATGATGTAGAAAGCCAGTCCTACACTTAACTTTACCTTCAAGACATCAGGGTGGGGCTGGAAGGTGTTTTCTACTGTCTTCTTCCCCAGTTCCTATACCCGAATCTTTGATTTTTGTTTTCTTCCAGGAATGATTGGGCAAATCTATACTTTGAATTGATAAAACTTACCTCTTCTCAGAGCCTTAAATGGACTTTATAGTTTCAACACCTATATATCCTATCCTATAATCACCTGAAGGCAAACACTTACTAAATAATTCCCAAATAGGGCAAGAAAATTCCAATTGGTTCTCCTTATTTTCCAATGGGAGGGATACAAAGTTTACCTAATTGTCTGCCTTTGGGGAATTTACAGGGTACGTGATACAAAACTATAGTATAAAATGATACATTAAAAGTGTTGGCCGTTTCTAATGCTTTTAGACAACCACGGACCACAACCGTTATCACCATAACCAGAGAGGGGTAAGGGAGGTCAAAGATATAACCATATTTTTATAAATGATGATATTTAAAGAAAGGGAAAGGCTGCATACATATGTGTCATGGGTCATACTAACCCACCTTGAAACCACCTTGAAAGTCTAAAAATGAACCAAATGAGGGGGAAAAACCCCACAAGTTTTTTTCAAAAAACCCACCTAAAATAAAGCCTCTTACTCTGGTTTAAAGATAAAATACAGCAGGATTAATACAAAATCTAAATCCAATAGTTATAGAAAATAACTATATAGAAAATAAAATAGTCTGGGGCGGCTAGGTGGCGCAGTGAGTAGAGCGTCAGCCCTGGAGTCAGAAGGACCTGAGTTCGGATCAGGCCTCAGACACTTAACACACAAACAAAACCTAGCCGTGTGACCTTGGGCAAGTTACTTAACCCCAATTGCCCTCCAAAAAGCAAAAAAAAAAAAAAATGATTGTGTTACTCTACACTCAAGTTTCTCCAATAAACTTCAATCTACCTCCAAAACAAGTGTATAAAATGCAAACATGTCATCATTATTCACATTTGCTAGGTCATTCTTCCTTCCCCAAATAGTTCAATACCTGACTCACAATTTTTCTTTCTTTCCCAACTCCTGTCCTCATACTAGAAAACTTAACATACCTATCCATGCCCCCTCAAACTCCTTAACCACTCAGTTCCTCAGCCTACTCCCTTCCCATGACCCACTCCTCCACTCCACCTCTGCCACATTCAAAGATAGTCATAACCTTGATCCTGACATACACAAATGCACCATCTCCAAGGTCAAGAATTCTGAAATGTTACTTGGTCAAAATCCATTGGCTTTCTACCTCTCCCTCTGCCTTTCCTAACAAAACCCTTCCTATTGTCCACACTGTGACTTCCAATCTCTCAGCTCCTCAGTTGTTCTCCCAGGTTCTTTCTTAGTCTTCTAAGCTAGATCCTCAGTGACCATAAGGGTACACTGGCAGCAATGTGAAAGTACCCTCCATCAATTCCAGAATAAAGTCATTAACAGGTTAAATTGGTCCAGCCTTTGCCCATGCTAATGTCCACTTCAATGGAGCTCACGTTTCTGTCTACTTTGCTCTTGCTAAGCAGATCCCACTGGGCTACATGCACAGCATTGGGACTCTCAGTTAAAAGTCACTGAGAAGGCATTTAAAATTAAAGACAATATTCAGTCTTCCCCAGGGGCCCAGAGGCCTTTCTGGAGTTGAGGATAAGGACAAATGTGCCATATTCACCCCAATTAATTTGCTGAGGACTGGGTGGGGCTGCATCAGTTTAGAAAGTTTAAAAGGAGAGACAGCTTCTGCTCTCTTGTGAACTGTAATCTTCTATGCTATAACTCTTCTCATGAGAGGTGGGTAATAAGGGACAACTGTGGAGTGGGCCCCAGTGTAGGTTCCAGAATAGGAGATCAGTAGCAGTACTCACTTGGAACAGGAGGGCATCCCCTTTCAGAAAGTCATTGGAAGGTATTGCTAGGATTCAAAATTGGGAGGTGATAGAGTTTTGGGGAAATGAGTTTTGAGGCCAGAAGTGCCAGCACCTGTGGCAGCCCTCTTAAGAGGGTGTTAGTGGCAGTAACATTACCTGTAACAATACAAAGAGGCAGTGTTTGGTTACAGGAACAAGGGGCATTGCCAAGACTTGTGGGTGAGTGGGTGGGTGGGCGAGCACTTAGTCTAGAAGTGTGGAGGAGTAATTTAGCAGAAGTGGGTGTGGAACCCAACAGCAGCAGGCAGTGGGATCTGGCTGTGAGTTTTCTAATCCTGAATGAAACTTCTATACATTTAAGTTATATAATGTGATTTCATGAGGTTTTTACCTTGAGATTTGTTTCCATGTTTTATTTTGTAGTTTTTCAGTTTTTATACTATATCTTGTGCATCATTTCTTCCCTAACTCCACCCTGACTTTTTTTTCCCTGAGGAGGTTTTTGGGTTGTTAAGGGTATAGAAAGCAGTGACTCTGCCACATTGCCAGTCACTTGACAATTCTTCCTGATGGTTTTTTGTAAGACAATTCATTAAAGGGGCTCTGAGACTCCTCCTTTTGAGATTTATCTAATTAGGATGTCCATTTCCTTGTTTTGTTAGATTAGTTTTTTCATATGAAATCATTGATGAATGAAAGGAATGAAGTTATTCCTTTCAGTTTCTCAAATTTATTAGCATAGAGCTGTAAGGAGTGAACTGTATATATTCTTTTGTCATTCCTCATTTCTTACTATAAATTTTGGTGATTTGGGTTTCCTTTCTTCTTTCCTGGGATAATTATTTGTCAATGCAAATGAACTTCTTATTTTGGGAAGTTTCATTCAGCATTAGGAATCTCACAACCTACCCTGAGCTCTTCACAGCTATGAGTCAGTCTGAATACTCCCTTGCACCACAAGAGACTGATTTGCTAACCTCTTGAAGGAAAAGGAGGACTGGGAAAGGGGCGTGGCCTATGTTGAAGACAAGGCACAAATAGTACAGCCCAGGACCACAAGACAAGAGTAAAAGTGTTCATGACGGAAGTGAAGGGTACAGGAAACCCAAATGGGACAGACAGATACATGCCAGACAGAGATTACTCTCAAAGGAGAACCTGGGCTAACCAACCACCATAATCTGCCTCCTCTTTTGGGGACAGCCAGCAGCTAATAAAAGCACCCCCCCCCAAATATTAATTGGCTATGCCGTCTTGTATTTGCATTAATTGTCCATTACATATGCAAGGAGATTGAAAACACCTCAATAAAAGGATTTGGTCCGTAAAACTGGGACTAAGTCAAAAGGCCACACCCAATGACCTAGAAAGCCACACTTGGCCTCAAGGCCATAGGTTCCCCACCCCTAGGTCCTAGCAGGATCATCTTCCAGCATCTAGGCATTAATAGGAAGAGAGGCCAAAGCGTTTTGAGGAAAATAAAAGGCAATTGATTGGTTATATATCATGTCATGATATAATTCCAAAAGACTCATGATTAGAAAATGCTAGAGAAAGAACTATGGAGTCTGAATACATTTTGCCCCTCCTCCCCCAAAAAAAGGTCTCATAGCAGAACAAATAGAAATAGCTCCCAATTTAGGGAAGTACTCTTCAAAGTAGAGGGGTAGGGTGTATCTCAGAATGAAACTTATACTGGAGGGGTGGATGATTAACCAATAAAAATGTGGGAAGATGAGTCATCCCATATCTCCTCCTTCCCTCTCTCCCCAAACTTGTTGTGAATTTGTTTCCAATATAACTACTCAAACACCCCCCCCCCCAATGCTTCCCCAATACAACGTCTCACTACCAGTTTTCAGTGGGTACACAGTGCTCCCATCCCTTGAAGCTGTTCTAACCTATCACAATTCAGACATATGTAGTAGTTGTACAGACAGGTTTCCATAACCACTTCATCGCTAACTGTTGTATCCCCACACCATGATGCTCTGGACTACAGTAGATTGCTCTGCCCTCTTGGGCAATGAATAGTGAGTAAACCCCACCCTTTTCTCACACATACGAATTTTTCATTTTCAGTGACAAACAGTGAGTACCACACACAAAAATATGTTGTGTTGTAGTTATGTCATTTTCCTTTCCAAACTCACTCTCTTCCAAACTTCCCTATTACTATAGAGGGTACCATCATGCTTCTAGCAACTCAGGTTCTCAACTTACTCTTTATCTTTGACTTCTCACTTAAGTGAATTTATCTCTTGAAAGTTACTAATGATCTCTAATTAATATGTCTGATGGCCTTCTTTGAACTCCATCTTTATTGACCTTTTGATATCATTTGGCACTATTGAACACCCTCTCCTACTAACACTTAATTTCTTCTCTCTGGTTTATAATACTGTGCTTTCTTGGTTCACCTTCTACCAATCTGACCACTTCTTACTTTCTTTTACTTGATTATACTAAGCCTTCTAACTTTGGGTTTTTCTCAAACCCCTGTTCTGGGTTCTCTTTTCTCTCTACATTCTTATTTGGTGATTTCATCTGTTTCTCATAGGTTTAATTATAGCCTTTGGGACTAAGACCAGCAGAGTAAAGATCATGGTTAGCCCTAGGGTTAGACTGCCTCATGTAGATGTGCAAGCCTCAGCCATCCCCTGAAAAATATAACAATTAATACAGATCAGTACCATAGAAAGCTTTACCATATTTTCCGGAAGTGCCCAGAATCTGGTCCCAAAACAAAGTTCCAATTCAGGAAGTAAGATGGGAAAAAATAGTACACAAGGAAACATTGATGATGATGATGATGATGGTGATGATGGTGGTGGTGGTGGTGGTGGTGGTGATGATGATGATGATGATGATGATGATGATGATGATGATGATGATGATACCTACAATTTATATAGTACTTTGAGGTTTGCAAAAAATGCTTTACAAAAGTTAATGATAAAAAATATTATGAAGTGAGGGTAGCTTCAAGACATAAACCAAGAGGAGGAGAGTAGCTCCATAAAATTTACAACTAAAGATGCAAAGAAAATCATATCTGCCACATGTGCTATTAGAATGTCTAGAATAAATAAGTAAAAAAATTTTTTAATGATCATATGAATAAAAAATGAAATCTCTAGAAGAAAGGATGGGAAAGGAAGTGAGAGATGTAAGAGCCGGAAGAATTGGTATAGGAGGAATAAAACCTTAATCTAGTAACAGACTCCTTGAAAATTAGACTATTATTCAATCAGAGTTCATCAGTCATCTGATGAAAAAGAAATGAAAACTCCCAGGAATATCATAGTCAAAATCCAGAGCCTCCAGTTCAGAAGACAAAAAAATTATTCAAGTAGCCCAAGAAGAAAGGTTTCAGGTACTAAGGAGTCACAGATAGGATGACATAAAACTTATATCACACATCACTATAAAGGAGAGGAAGTCTTAAGATATATTATTTAGAAAGTGAGAGATAAATGTCTATACCTAGTAACAAATTAAGTGAAAAAACTGAGTAAATTCTGACAGGGAAAAATGGACCTTCAATGAAAAAGAAAATTTCCAAGCATTCTTGATAAAAGAAAAGAGTTAAGTTGAAATTTTAAAATGCAAATACAGGAATTAAGAGAAAATTAGAAAATAAATATACAATTGAACTCCCAAAGGGAAAAAAAACCCCACGACCAGATGGATTTTCTAGTGAATTCTATCAAATGTTCAAATAACATTTAGTTCCAATATTAAGTAAGCAATTTTCAGAATAGGAAGAGATTTTGTCAAAATCCTTCTTTTATACAAATAATATCTGGATACTTAGACCAAGGAGAAATGAGATAGGGAAATATAGACCAATATTTCTAATAACTATCAATGCAAAATATTTTATGTTCATTTTGTTTTTAATTTAAGAAAATAAAGTAATAGTATTTATTAGCCTACTATGTGCTACTGATTGTGCTAAGCATTTTATAAATATTACACAACAACCCTGAGAGGTAGGGGCTATTATTATCCCCAGTTCACAGTTGAGAAAGCTGACTTACCCAAGTCACTTAAGTGACTTGTCCAGGGCCACACTTGTCCAGAATCTGAAGCTAGATTTGAACTCAAGTATTCCTGACTCCAGGCCCAGAGCTTTATCCACTATACTGCCTAGCTACCACTAAATAGAAATCATAAATTTAAATTTATAGTTTCTAATTAAGTATCTATTTTCTTTCTCTCCCCACATTGAACAAGAACAATAAGAATAATTAAGTAGTTGCATTAAAAACAATAGTTAAGCAAAGTAAATCTTCTCACTTACCATGTCCAAAAATGTATGTCTCATTCTGCATTTTGAGGCTATCACCTCTCAAGTCCATCATCAGTCCTCTAGAATCATGGCTTATTACTATATTGATCAGAGATTTTCCAAGTTGTTTTTTCTTCATAAGGTTGTCATTTTATAAACTGATCTGGTTCTGATATGTTCATTCATGTCTTCCCTGTTATCCTTATCTTCTTCTTCTTAACCCCATCTTTGAACCTAGAATTTCACTCCTTTGTCTTTTCCTTTGAATCCAGGCTTCATACTTCATGTTCTCAAATACTAGAGTTTGTAACTATTCTCTTACCTATAATGTTCTCTCTTCCATATTTTCCTTCCCCTGTTCCCTTCTATTTTCCTTTTGAGTTTAGCATATTTCGATACCAGTCTTTGTGTGTGTATGTGTGTATATATGTGTGCATACACAATTGTATTCGATCTTCCTTTATCCTGTTCAGATGAAAGTAATGTTCATATGATGCCCACTTTCCCAAGTGAGCATCCTTCAAGTCTGAACTGTCCTTCCTATGAAACTTTCTATGTGAGATGGTGATTTCTTTTCCCTTCCTCCTTCTTTCCTCCTCTAGCATAATGATTCTCCTGTACTCAAAGTGATTCTTCAAAGGTTTTACTTCACAGATTGTCTCTTTCTCTCCCCTTCCCTTCCTCCCTTCCTCTCTCCTTTTTCTCTCTTCTCTTCTCTCCTCTTCTCTGTTCTTTGCTCTTCTCTTTTCTCTCTCCCTTCTCTCTCTTTTTTATGCCTGACAAGTAATAGACAGTGTAATATTCTCTTATTGCTTCTTTTACCTAAACTTCCTATATTCTAATTTTTCCTCAAATATAAAGAGGCCAAGAGTTAGCTTGAGATACACATAGAGTTAAATTAGAGCAGAGAGTCAAATTTCCATCTGAATGTTGAGAATTTTTCTGACTGGAGGCTCTGAGCTATTATGATTATGCTGCTAATTTTTCATCAGATATATACTCCATAAAACAGCAGAAGAGGGTTCACATTGCCCTAGAGCCATTATATTGCCTTTAAAAAAATTAGCTAGTTTATTATAATTGGGTATGGCTGATTAAATCTACAGAGAGAAAGGGGTAGAGAGAATATAGGGAAGTGGTTGAAGTAGAAATCAGTCATTAAAGTAACCTAACGGTGGGGATAGGCATTGCCAAGGAAAGAATAAGCAATACTCCTATTCAAAAAAATATTCAGAAGAAGAAGGAGGAGGAGGAGGAGGAGGAGAAGGAGGAGGAGAGAGCAGTATACCAGTTAATTAACTTTACATTGTACAACAATATCTAATGGTGTTAGAAGAGGCTCCATTCTTCTACTTGCATACCACCCAGTAAGGATGGTGACTTTGCACAGCTCTGCCTCACTAAATCCAATTCACTTGCAAGTCAAGACATAACCCTCCTGATGTCATTGGTCCTCTTTGAGACCAAGGGATGAACAATAGTCTCTGAGTAGTAGCAGCTGCCCCCCTACAGACCCAACTGTCCAGTTCTAGTTAGGCAATTTTCCTCCCTCTTCCTCCTCTTCCTTTTCTTTTTCTCTCTCTGTCCATGTGGGGAGTCATACCCTTACATGTGGATGCTCTGCCCAAAGGAATATATAGCGATCAATTACACTTCACAACATATCCTGGGGTTTGGGTGCTAGATTTTTTCTTCTTACTCCATAATTATTTTTCCCCAAAAACTGGGATAATTGACTCGTCTCATGTAGTTTTCATTTATGATTTCTTGAAATATAGCCCTGGTAAACTGGACTTGATAAAGCCCATTGAGATTCATATGGAGTTACTTAACTATACCTTTAAACCCAAATCATTCTGATTCTCACTGATTGGCCAATAATAAGACCCAGCCAAACCTCACTTGCTCATTTTTTGGGTTCTGATTGCTCAGAGTGAGTGTAAATAGTAATTTTTCATGTTCTGGTCAGCAACTGAAAGGGTCTCTTCCCCCCCCCCCCCCATTGATACTTTTGTGAAGTCAAACTAGGCCATCTTTTGCCTCAATTCTTTTTTTTTTTATTTTTAAAGCAATTGGGGTTAAGTAACTTGCTCAAGGTTACACGGCTAGTCATTATTTATGTGTGGGTGCTCATTTTCTGACGCCGGATCTGATCTTGGGTCATCCCAACTCCGAGGCCGACGCTCTTACTCACTGCGCCATCTAGCCGCCCCTTTAGGGCAATTGGGGTTAAGTAACTTGCCCAAGGTTACAGGGCTAGGTTTTTGTTTGTGCGGATTAAGTGTCGGAGGCCGGCTCCGAACTCAGGTCCTTCTGACTCCAGGGCCGGCGCTCTATTCACTGCGCCACCTAGCCGCCCCTTTTGCCTCAATTCTTACCTAGCCTTTAATCACTGAATAGATGTTGCCTCAGACAAACTAAGACCTGGGAAAGACCTTAGCTTAAAAAAGACCAAAGTCTCCCACTGCATCTGGGGCCATCACCAGTTGTCGTGACCTATATCTTTCCACAGGGCTCTGATTAACCTGGGGGAGAGAGTGACTGATGCTGATGACTTTGCACAGCCCTGCCTCACTTAAATACAATTCCCTTGAAAGTCAAGACATCACCCTTCTTACGTCATTCATTGGTCCTGAAGAAAGAAGGTTGAAGAACACAATCCATTTTATAACCTGTTATCCACTGTAATGTCTTCTCTTTTCTGGTCATTCAACTGTTCTTCATACCAATATCCTATGGATTCACTTTTTTTTTCCCTAGGTGATCTAAAGAGATAATTGGCCTAAGGGAATAGGTAAAACTTTTTGTCCCTTCTCTACTTTTTTCCTCCTTAATCCTATAGCTCCTCTCTGAGAACTGGAGTTAAAATTTAGATCTATGTCTCTCTGTTTCTTCTCAAGATGGAAATAAAGAGAATTTTCATCAGTTCTTCTTGAAGCACAACCTTACCTCCAGAGGAGCACTTTGTGTTTATTAGTCTATGTGGTCAAATGGTTTTTCCTTTAGAAAATGATTTTAAAAATAGATTATTATAAATGTCTTTTATTGTTGCAGAACAAGATTCCCCCTACATTCCACACCCTTCCTTTCTCTTCCCAGAGATCCATCATTCATATTGTTTTTTATTGGAGAGAATGTGAAAAAAATCAGCAAAACTAATCATACTGAAAAATATCTAAAATTATATTCAGAGTTCCACACTTATTAAATCTGATCTTTGCAAAGGAACAAGGGGAAATGTCTTCCCAAATTTCTTTTTTTTGGCCAAGTGTGTCCCTTGTAATTTGATGACATTAAGTTTGGATTGTTTTGTGATTGTTATTTACATTGCCTATGTTGTTATGGTAGATATTGTTTTCTAGGTTCTGTTTAGTTTATTTTGTATCAGTTCGTGTAAGTCCACATTTTTCCAAATTCATGATTTTTTTGGTTTCTCAGAGTGCTGTAATGTAAAAATTTACATGTGAAGCTACAGAGTAAAATGCACTTTAAACTCATCTATCCTTTCTATCGTTTGGAGAAAGGAATGGGAGATGGAGGTAGAGTCTCAAATAATGCTATTGAAAAAAAGTGCTTTTATACTTTTTTTTCGTGGGGGAGATGAGTTTAAAAAATTTCTGCTAGATTTTTCTAGGGAGCAGCTAGATAGCACAGTGGGTAGAGCTATAGACTTTGAGTTCATGAGATCTAATTTCAAATCCAACCTCAGGCACTTATTAGCAGAGTGACCCTGGGCAAGTCACTTAACCTTTGTTTGCCACTGTTGCTTTATCTGGGTAATAATAGTACCTACTTTCCAGGATTGTAGTGAGGATCAAATGAGATAAGAATTGTAAGGGATTTAGCACAGTGCCTGGAACATAGTAATTGTTACGTAAATGTTAGCTATTATTATCATTATTAATAATAAAAAAGATTAATTTGGTTTGGTAACATATCAACTTGAAGATTTAAGAGATTTGATTATTTTAAAAGTCTGGGTCATTTGCTCCAATGATTCACCTGTTCATGCTCTTAGCTTTTTCTTTTAAATTTTTATTTATTTTATTCTGAACTTAAGAAATAAAACAGCATTTCCATAACATAGTAGAATAGAAAAAAGACGATTGTACATGAAACTACAAATCTATTATGTACAACTTTCTATTCCTTTTAAATATATAATAAAGTTATCATGTAACTATCTTTCCCCCCCTTTTTGCTTCTTTAGAGATGGCTACCATTAGGCACAAATAGCTATATATTAAAACCATTCTATACATACTTCTAGTGACAGATATCATCTTCCTTCATATGCCTTTTGAAGTTAATTTGGGTATTTATAATAGTCAAAATGACTTAGTCTCTCAAAGTTTTTTTGTTTGGTTGTTTTTTGTTTTTTGTTTTTTTTGGAGGACAATTGGGGTTAAGTAACCTGCCCAAGGTCAAATGGCTAGGTTTTTGTTTGTGTGTTAAGTGTCTGAGGCCGGATCTGAACTCAGGTCCTTCTGACTCCAGGGCCAGCGCTCTACTCACTGTGCCACCTAGCCGCCCCAAGTCTCTCAAAGTTTTTAAAAAACAATATGGTTATTACTCTATACAGTGTTCTCTTGGTTCAGCTCATTTTGTCCATTATTATTATATGCATGTCTGTCCATGTTTTTCTAAGATCATCAGGCTCATTCTATCTTATGTTACACTGATATTCCATCACAATCACATACTACAACTTGTTCAGCTATTTCCCAATTGATGGATATCCCCACAATGTCTAGTTCTTTGCCACCACAAAGGGAACTGCTATAACTATTTTAGAACAAACAGTTTCTTTTCCTTTTTCCCTAATCATCTTTGACCTAGGAGTTGTATTGCTGGGTCAAAGGGTATAGGCAGTTTAATAACTCTTTGGCCATAATTCTAGATTGCTGTCCAAAGTGGTTGGATCAGTTCATCGTTCTACCAACAGTGAATCAGTGTGCCATTTTTTTCAGCATCCCTTCCAATATTTGTTGTTTTTCTCTTCAGTCATGTTAGCCAATTTGATAGGTATAAAATGGTATCTCAAGGTTTTAATTTGTATTTCTTATCAATTTTTATATAACTACAAATTGTTTTGATTTTTTCATTGGAAAGCTGCCTGTTCATATCCTTTGACTATCAATTGGTGAATAGCTCCTATTCTTATAGGTTTGACAAAGTTCTTTATATATTTGAAATGTGAGACCTTTTTCTGGGGATCTGTCTATAAAATTGCCCTCCCCCCATCAATTTTCTGCTCTCCTTCTGATCTTGGCTCCATTAGTTTTATTTCTACAAAGCCTTTTTTAATTTATTGTAATTGAAACTATCCATTATACACCTCACATTGCTCTCTATCACTTATTCATTCATAAATTGCTTACCTATCCCTAAGTCTAATAGGTAATATATTCCATGCTCTTCAAGTTTTCTTGTAATAGTTCTCTTTACCTCTAGGTCATGTATCCATTTTGATCTTATCTTGGCAAATACTGTAAGATATTGGTCTATGCCCAATTTCTGCCAGACTGCTTTCCAAGTTTTCCCAGCAATTTTAACCAAATAATGCATTCTTATTCTCAAAACTTAAGTTTTTATGCTTGTCAAATAAAAGGTGACTATATTTATTTGCTGCTATAAATTCTGTCCACTTTGTGTCACTGAGAGACATTTCTATTTCTTAGCCCTTACCAGATAGTTTTGATAATTATAGCCTTATAATATAGTTTAAGATCTGGTACTGCTAAACATCCTTCCTTTACACTTTTTCCATTAGTTCCTTAGATTTCCTTGACTTTTTGTCCTTTCAAATGAATTTTTTTCCCCTAATTTAGTAAAATAATTTTTGGTAATTTAATTTGGATGGCATTGAATACATAAAGTAGTTCAGGTAAAATTGCTGTTTTTATTATATTGATCCTACCTACCCATGAACAATTAATATTTCTCCAATTATTTAAATCTAATTTTATTAATATAAAGTTTTTAAAATATAATTTTGTCCATATAGTCCCTGGGTTTCTTTTGGTAGGTGTACTTCCAGGTAGGTATTTTATACTGTTTCTTTTTGCTTATTATCTTTTCTTTTAGGTTTTTGTTGGTGATATATAAGAATGATGATGATTTATGTAGATTTACTTTATATCCTGCTTCCTTGATGAAATTGTTAATAATTTCAACTTTCTGTTTAGTTGAGTCTTAGGGATTTTCCAAGTATATTATCATAGCATCTAAAAAAAAGAGAATTTTATCCCATTTCCTATTCTTATTCTTCTACTTCTTTTTCTTCTTTTAGTGCTATTGCTAGGACTTCCAATACAATATTGAGTAATATTGGTGACAGTGGGCATCCTTGCTTCACACCAGATCTTACTGGGAAGTCTTCTAGCTTATTCCCATTACAAATAATGCTTGATTATACTTTTCGGTAAATGCTTTTTATAAATTTAAGGAAAAATCCATTTATACCTATACTTCCAAGTGTTTTTAATAGAAATGAGTGTTGAACTTTATCAAAAGCTTTTTTCTTTACCTATTGATAAAATCATATGATTTAAAAAAAAACTTTTCTTAGCTGATATACTCAATTATATTGATATTTTTCCTTATGTTAAACCATCCCTGAATTCCTGGCATTAATCCTACTTGGTCATAAAGCAATATATTATTGTTATCAGTTAGCTAGTATTTTATTTAGAATTTTTATGTCCATATTCATTAATTAAATTGGTCTATAATTTTTTTTTCTGTTTTTATTCTTCCTGGTTTAGGTATCAGTATCATATTGGTTTCATAAAAGAAGTTTGATAGTAATCTTTCTTTGCCTATTATTCCAAATAATTTATTTAATATTAGAATTAGTTGATCTTTAAATGTTTGATAAAACTGACTTGCAAATCTTTCTGGTCGTGGTGCTTTTTTCTTAGGAAGCTCGTTTATGGTTTATTCAACTTTTTTTTTTTTTTTTTTTGCTTTTTGGAGGGCCATTGGGGTTAAGTAACTTGCCCAAGGTCACACGGCTAGGTTTTTATTTGTATGTGCGTTAAGTGTCTGAGGTTGGATCTGAACTCAGGTCCTTCTGACTCCAGGGCCGATGCTCTACTCACTGCACCACCTAGCCACCCCACAACTTCTTTTTTTTAACTGGAAAATATGGCAGAAACTAGGCATAGACCAACATCTTACACTGTATACCAAAATGAAGTAGAAATTTTATCTTTCTAAAATAAGTCTATTTAGATACTCTATTTCCTCTTCTGCTAATCTAGGTGGTTTATATTTTGGTAAATATTCTTCCATTTCACTTAAATTGTTCATTTAAATTGTTAAATTTATTGACAGAGAGTTGGAGAAATAGCTCCTTATGATTGCTTTAATTTCAACATTGTTAGGAGTATATTTACCCTTTTCATTTTCAATTAGTGATTTGGTTTTCTCTCTAAAATAAAATTCTTTTTTTTTCAGATGCTATGATAATATACTTGGAAAATCCCTAAGACTCAACTAAACAGATAGCTGAAATAATAAACAATTTCAGCAAGGAAGCAGGATATCTACAAGCTTTAAACATAAAGGTTAAAACTTTAAGCAAATTAGGAGAGTACGGAATAGTTTACCTGTCAGTTTTATGGAGAAGGAAGAATTTATCACCAAACAAGAGATAGAGAACATTATAAAATGCAAAATGGATAATTTTGATTACATTAAATGAAAAAGGTTTTTCGTAAACAAAAACATTGAAACCAAGATTAGAAGGGAAACAGAAAGCTGAGAAACAATTTTTAGAGCCAATGTCTCTGATAAAGGTCTCATTTCTAAAATATGTAGAGAACAGAGTCAAATGTATAAGAACACAAGTCATTCTCCAATTGATAAATGGTCAAAGGATATGAACAGGCAGTTTTCAGAGGAAGAAATTAAAGCTATCTATAGTCATGTGACAAAAATGCTCTAAATCACTATTGAATAGAGAAATGCAAATCAAAATGACTCTGAGGTATCACATCACACCTATCAGATTGACTAACATGACAGAACAGGAAAATGATAAATGTTGGAGAAGATGTGGGAAAATTGGAACACCATTGTTGGTGGAGTTGTGAACTAATCCAACCATTCTGGAGAGCAATTTGGAAGTATGCCCAAAGGACTATAAAATTGTGCATACACTTTGACCCAAAAATATCACTTCTTAGTCTTATGCCAGAGATCATAAAAATGGGAAAAGGACCCATGTGTACAAACATATTTATAGCAGCTCCTTTTGTGGTGGCCAAAATTTGGAAGTTGAGGCTATACCCATCAATTGGGGAATAGCTGAACAAGTTGTGGTATATGATATGTGTGTGTATACACACATATATGTTACATATAGATAAATAATACTACTACTGTTACACAGGAAATGATCAACAAGTGGACTTCAGAAAAGCTTAAAAAGACTTATATGAACTGATGCTGAATGAAGTAAGCAGAACCAGGAGATCATTGTACACAGTAACAGCAAGATTGTACTATGGCCAACCTTGATAGACTTAGCTCTTCTCAGCAATGAAATGATCTCAAACAATTCCAAAAGACTCACAATGGAAAATGCAATCCACATCCAGAGAAAGAACTATGGAGTCTAAATGGAGATTGAAGCATACTATTTTCACTTTTTTTTTTTTTTTTGGTTTCTTCTTTGTTGTGGTTTTCCCCTTTTGTTCTAATTTTTCTTTATAACATGGCAAATGTGGAAATATGTTTTTAAAAATTTCTTTTTCTAAAATAGGTCTATTTAGGTACTCTATTTCCTCTTCTGCTAATCTAGATGGTTTATATTTTGGTAAATATTCTTCTAAAACTTTTTCTAAATTGTTAAATTAATTTATTAACATAAAGTTGGGCAAAATAGCTCCTTATAATTGCTTTAATTTCAACATTGTTAGGGGTATATGCACCCTTTTCATTTTCAATACTAGTGATTTGGTTTTCTCTCTAAAAGCAAATCAACCAATAATTGACCTATTTTTTAAAAATAAAACCAACTCTTAATTGTTTAATAATATTCATTTATATTATTTATTAATTCAAGGTTTTTTAACATTAATTTTTTTTAACTCTCACCTTTAAATTTTAGGGTATCCAATTTAGTGTTTAATTGAGGATTTTTAGTTTGTTCTTTTTCTAGTTTTTAAAAAATTGTATATCCAATTAATTGATCTACTCCTCTATTTTATAGGTGTAAGCATTTAGAAATGTAAGTTTTCCCCTGATTACTGCTTTTGCTGTATCCCATAGGTTTTGATATACTCATTGTTTTCATCCTCTTTAATGAAATTAAACCCATTCATTCTTTAAGATTAGGTTATTTAATCTCCAATTAGTTTTTAATCTATGTTTTTGTGGTTCCTTATTAAATGTAGTTTTTATTGCATTATGATCTGTTTTTCTGCTTATAGCTATAAAATTTCATGTATGGTCAATCTTTGTAAAGGTACTATGAACCATGGAGAAAAAGGCATATTCTTTCTATTCCTATTCAGCTCTCTCCAGATAGCTATCACATCTAGTTTATCTAAAATTCTATTCATTTTCTTGACTTCTTTTTCATTTGTTTTTTGGTTAGATTTATCTAGTTCTGAGAGGGAAAGATTAAAGTCTTCCTCTATTATATTACTATTATATATCTCTACCTGTAATTCATTTAATTTTTCTTTTAAAAATTTAAAAACAATAGTATTTGGTGCATATAGGTTCAATATTGACATTACTTCATTGTCTATGGCACCTTTTGTAAAATGTAGTTACCCTGTTTATCTCTTTTAACCAGATCTATTTTAGCCTTAACTTTGTTATAGGTTATGATTGCTATAATTGACTTTTTTTCCTCTAAGGCAATTGGGGTTAAGTGACTTGCTCAGGGTCACACAACTAGTAAGTGTCAAGTGTCTAAAGGCTGGATTTGAACTCAGGTCCTCTTGACTTCAGGGCTGGTGCCACCTAGCTGCCTGAACTCCTACCTTTTTTGCATCAGCTGAAGAATAATAAATTCTATTCCATATCATTCATTTTAACTCTGTGTATATCTCTCATTCTTAAATGTTTCTTGTAAACAACATATTGTTGGATTCTGATTTTTAATCCATTCTGCTATTCATCCATTTTATGGGTGAGTTTATTCCATTTACATTGAGTTGTAATTTTATTTGTGAATTTCCTTCCATTTCATTTTTACTCACTATTATCCTTTTCAACCTCTCTTTTTACCATATCCCTATTACCTAATCTTCTCCCCTTATCCTCCTATTTCTTATTCTACTCACCCCTCTAAAAGCCCCTCCCTTATCTTCTCCCTACATGCTTCTAAATATTAATCTATACACTCTTCTAAAAGTCTCTCTCTTATCCTGTCCATAGTCCTCTCGTTTCTTTATAAGTTTAGAAGACTTTTATACCATTTTATATGTGTATGTTGCTCCCTCTTTATCCCATATTCAATGAGAGTAAGGTTCCAGCACTATCAGCCCTCCACTTTCACCTGCTTCCTCTGTATCAGTTCTTCCTTTTGCATCCCATCTTCATAAAACAGTTCCTCCTTTTTACCTTTTCCTACCCAATTTGTTTTTTTAGAATCACCCCATCACATACAGTTCAGCCCCAATCTTTCTTTCAAACTATCCTAGCAACAATGACAGTCTTAAGAATACTGATAACATCTTCACATATAAGAAGTTTTACCTTAATGAATCCTTTGGAATTAGTCTTTAATGTTTCCCTTGTGTTTCTTCTCGATCTTTTATATAAAAATTTTCATTGAGTTCTGGTCTTTTTGTCACAAATATTTGTAATGGTAATGGTAATTTGAAGATCTTCCCTGCCCTTAATAAACCTAAGGGAATTTGAAGACCTTCCCTGCTTTGAAAACATATTCTGCCCCCTAATAGACTGAATGTAGTCACATGGAGCCTGTAGTGGAAGGAGTTTGCTAAAGGGTGGAGCAGAGCCCACTGGAAGCTGGGAGTCAGAGCCAGAGAGATGGTGGGAGAGAGAGCATGCTCAGAAAAGGAATTTGCTCAGGGTTGTGAGAAAAGTTCATCATATGTTGGTTTGTGGGAAGGTTAAAGGATGCTATGGCTCTTTGTGCCATTGTGGCTTATTAACTTCTTTGCTACTATGATGAAACCAGCTTACTGGTTTCGGGATTTGGTTTTCTGGGGTCTGAATAAATGTTTTGCTTCTGTCCTCTATATGGAGATGTTATATTTTGGTGACTGGGCACCGTGATGGAATATTTATAGTCACAGTTGGTGCTGTAAATATTGCATGGGTGCTACAATATCCAAAAGTCAAATGTCCATTTTAAAAAACAATTTAGGATTATATTCAACTTTCCTAAGTAAGTTATTCTTGGTTGCAATCCCAGCCTTTTTGCTCTTCAAAATATAATGTTTCAAGACCTACAGTCTTTTAGTGTAGAAGCTTCTAGGTCCTACAAAAATCCTGATTGTCTATTTTCAGTATTTAATTTTTTTTCTTGTTGCTTGCAGTATTTTTTTCATTATCCTGGGAGTTTTGAAACTTGGCTATGACAATCCTATAAGTTTTCCTTCTGGGATCTCTCTCTCTCTCTCTCTCTCTCTCTCTCTCTCTCTCTCTCTCTCTTTTTAAAGCAATTGGGGTTAAATAACTTGCTCAGGGTTACACGGCTAGTCATTATTTATGTGTGGGTGCTCATTTTCTGAGGCCGGATTCGATCTCAGGTCATCCCAACTCCGAGGCCGATGCTCTTACTCACTGCGCCACCTAGCCACCCCTGGGATCTCTTTTAGGCTGTGAATTTCTGGGCAGTTTTCCTTAATAATTTCTTGCAATATTGCATCAAGATGGGGCATCTAGGTGGTGCAGTGAATAGAGCGCCAGCTCTGGGGTCAGGAGGACCTGAGTTCAAACCCAGTCTCAGACACTTAACACTTATTAGCTGTGTAACCTTGGTCAAGTCACTTAACCCCAATTGCCCTGGCTCGCCCCTCCAAAAAAAAAAAGCACACACACAAAATATATTGCATCAAGATTTTTTTTTAAATCATAACTTTCAGGTAGTCTAATAATTCCTATATTATCTCTCCTCAATCTGTTCTCCAGATCAGTTGTTTTTCTAATGAGATGTTTCAGATTCTCTTTTATTTTTCTAGTTTTATTATTTCTTGGTATTTTATAATGTCATTCTATTCCTCTTGTCCAATTCTAGTTTTCAAGGAATTATTTTCTTCCTTAAGATTTTGGATCTCTTTTTCCAATTGGTTAACTTTCTTTCCGTAATTTTCTTGTATTGTTTTTATTTTTCCCTAATTTTTCCTTGACCTCTCTTATTTGATTTTTTAATTCCTTTTTAAGCTCTTCTAAGAACTTTTTCTGGCCTTGTGACCATTTGATGTTACTCTTTGGGGTTGGCATGACTTTTTTTAACCTCACTACCTTCCCCTGAATGTGAACCCAGATTTTCCTTTACACCACAGTAGCTCAGTCAGGTTCTTTTTCCTTTGCTTATTCTTTTATTTTTATTTTGTTTTATTTCATTTTTTGTAGCTTATTAGTATAATCAGGTTTTAATCCTGAGTTTCTCAAACACTCTTCTCCCCTAAACCATAGTTAAGGCCCTTAGTCATGCTATCCAGGAAATGTCCTGGCTCTCTGTAAAAAGGGAAAACATCACAGTTCTATCTATTTGTGGAGGAAATTTGGAGAGCCTGAATTTTTTGACCTACTGTGCCATCTTTCCAGAATTCTCCCTGCTCTTACCTTCTTTATGAATTTTATGAGTTTTTGTAGACAGAATACTGACATACTTTTCCTGTTTTGTGCTGGGGTGGGGGAGGGGGAAGAAAAAGTCATACTAACAATACATAACTCATGGTATTTGTATGCTGAATTTGCCTGGACCCTTTGATTAATTGTAATAATTAGGCTATAATTAAAAAAAAAACAACACAACTCCTAGAAACATATCTGAAACCTACACAGTATCTTTGAATCCTAATTTCCCTAAAAACAAGGAACATCCTTTGTTTAAACATCCTTTCTTTAAAAGCAAATGTAGAAATCTTAGTTACAGACATGCTCTCTGCTGCTTAAAAGCTAAATCAATGCCAGTTAAGTGCTTAGACCCATTATCTCTTTCTAGCCATCTAAAAGTAATAATGCATTAATAAATAGGACCAGCTCAGCATTACTGTTACATCAGACTCAAAAGTAGATAGTAAGGACTTTCTCTGTTCAAAACTCAGCACCAAAACAACTAGGCTTTGCTGCTGACAGTGATGCATAAGAAAATCAAGAATTGGGGTCAGATGGCTAGAGAACAAAGACCTTGTTTCCCTGGCTTGCCTTTTGTCCTTATTTAATTGTATTTGCATACTAAACCAGAAGAGTTCCTGGGAATATCTAACCATAAATTGGATTGTTGTTTGGACTCTGATCACATTCAGACACAGGAATGGAAAACAATAAACCAGGGCAGGAGCAGCAACAACAACCTGGAGCTTTTGTTAGCTGTCTGTAATGACCCTAAGAAGCTGTCAGTCTGCTGATGGCAGAAATTCTAACCACTCCATGCTAGTCTCCTGCAGCTGAGAGCCAGGCAGGTAGCCCCGGAGAATTTAGCTCAAAAAGTAGCAGCTGAGAGCAAAGGCTACTAAAACTACTCTCCCCCAATGCCCAGTATAAAACCAGTGGAGTAAACTCCCTGTTTGGTGGACAGTGGCAATGGATACTACTAATACTACTATAATCCTTTTTAAAAAATAGTATTAGTGGGGTGGCTAGGTGGCACAGTGAGTAGAGCGCTGGCCCTGGAGTCAGAAGGACCTGAGTTCGGATCCAGCCTCAGACACTTAACACACACACAAATAAAAACCTAGCCGTGTGACCTTGGGCAAGTTACTTAACCCCAATTGCCGTCCAAAAAAAAAAAAAAATGCAAAAAAATAGTATTAGTAATATCCACTATCAGTATGGTTTTTTTTTTTTACTAAAACCTATTTCTACTAAACACTTTTGCCAATATTTACTATGTGTTTAGAAAATACTGTTATTCTTAGTGTAAGTTACATCTTTTACATAAGACCTCTTCAAGCTATTGGTGTAATCTCCCCTAATTACCTTGTGTGTGTGTGTGTTTTTTTTTTCTATTTTGTTTTTATATACATTTTGTCTCCCCGGAAAGAGTAAAATCTCCCTGAGGGCAGAGACTTTCATTTCTGTTTTTGAATCCCCAGCACCTAGCACATAAGAGGTATGTGATAAATGTTTGTTAATTGTTTATTGTCTATGCATAGGTAAGAGTTACTAAACATTCACTTTTTGTGCTTTTTTTTTCACAGAAGTTATGCCTTATTGGCAAATTCACTCTGGCTCTGAGTACCTAGATTGAATTGTCATCTATACAATGTTAATTGTTACTTCCTTAAAACATCTTGTGAAGCCTGGTAAGATTGTCCTAAATTCCATCAGTAAAGATGAATTTCTTGAGGACATGAAGGCTTTTTAGTCTTTAAATTTCTTATTTGAAGTCAGGACACCTCAGAGGGGGTAATATCTTTAGCCTTATCAGTTACTATCTTAAGAGGGATTGGTTAACCATACAGTTTGAAGGAACATAGGTACTTAAAATGAAGTGGGGTGGAGGGCAGGGAACGGAAAAGGATTACTGAGGCATCCTGATAAGAGGGATAGTTCCAAAGAAATTGGGCTCTGCCAAAGATGAAGCTACATTCCAACTTTGTTGTGGGCTAGTCCCTAGTCCTAATTGTTAATGTCATTTTTCTATAAAAAGAAAATATGCTCATTTTAATGAAACACAGGCAGCTGAATTCAATTAAATGAATTTTTAATATGTGCTTACTATGTGCAAGGTGCTAGAAATCAAAAACCCCTGAAACAAAGTACTCTCTTGCCCTCAAGTGAATTTAAATTTTATGAGGGTGGGTGTGGGAGAGTACAGGAGTAAGGGAACTGTTGGAGTCTGTAACAGAAAATACAATAGCAGACTCCTCAGAACTCTATGCTGTGTGTCCTTGATAATCAGGGCTATGAAGATAAAGCTGCGGTTTCAAAAGTTCATTCCAGCTTTCAACAAGGCCAGCTGCCTGCAGATATGACAGATGGAAAACCCAAATGAATGTGAGAGCAGTGAGCTTGATGTCAAAACTGTTTCACAGTAAAATGTGTACCTTGTTGTTGTTGTTTGTCCTTCATTGTCAAAGAAGACCATGACATAAGACGGGTGATGTCATCACTTGAAAGTGAATTGGATTTAAGTGAGGGAGGGCTGTGCAAAGTCACCAGCTTTACTTTCTCTTCCAGAGCCATCTGGGTCCAGGGGCAAGATATAGATCAGGACAATTGGAGAGAGCCTTGGATTCTGTGGGAGACCTTGGACTTTTAAAGCTAAGGTCTTTCCCAGATCTCAGTTTGACTGAGGCAATGCCCATCAAGTGATTAAGGCTAGGTAAGAAATGAGACAAAAAATGGCCTCAATCTAGAAGGGGAAGACCCTCAGGGTTTCTGGTCAAAACATAAATAATTGCTATTTACATTCACTCTGAGCCATAAAGGCCCAAACAATGACTTCTTGGGCTTGGGCTGAGACCTATTGTTGGCCAATCAGAGTTAGAGTGATTTGGGTTTTATGGCATATAAATGTGAGGGCAGTGGGTCTAATGTCAAATCTGTTTCACAGTAAAATGGGTATCTTAATTGGAGTAGAAAATGCAGGAAGGCCCATAAGGAAGAAGGATATGTTTTTTAAGAGCTTCAATAGTGGTTGCCACAGTGGGAGACATAACTAGTTTTGTAAAGGTGTGTCCTGAGCATGTATCTAGTGTAGGAAAGGCAAACCTCTTGACCTGAGATGGGGAAAGATGGAGGGATAAAACAAACCTACAATGTGCCTGGGAATATGTTAAATCAGGGGTAGGGAACTATAGCTCCAATGCAATATTTACAGCACTCACTGTGACTATAAATATTCTGTCATAGTGCTTGATCACAAAATATAACAGACTCTCCATAGAGAAGACAGAAGCAAAACATTTATTCAGACACCAGAAAACTGAATCCCAAAATCAGTAAGATAATTCCATCATAGTAGCAAAGAAGTTAATAAGCCATAACAGCACAGAGAGCCACAGAATTCTTTAGCCTTCCCCCAAACCAACACAACTCTAGCTGTCACTGCAGGTGGCAAACAACCAATATTTACTCACAAGCCTAACTGTTTCCCTCGGATGCATTCTCCCCTCCCTCCAGTCTAGCTTGCTCTGAATCCCAGCTTCCTGTGGGGCTCTGCTCCACCCTTCAGTGAACACCTCCCACCACAGGCTCCATGTGATTACAGTCAGCCTATTAGGGGGCAGGGTATATCTTCAAAGCAGGGAAGGTCTTCAAAGTCCTATTACCATTACAGGAAACTGCAGCCTCAAGGCCACATGTAGCCTACTAGGTCCTCAAATGCAGCCCTCTGACTAAATCCAAACTTCACAGAACAAATCTCATTTGTGCTAAATGCTTTTTACAAATATTATCTCATATGATTTCAGAATTCATATATCTTAGTATAATCTCAGAAAGGGGCAGCTAAGTGGCACAGTGAGTAAGAGCGCCGGCCTCGGAGTTGGAATGACCTGAGATCAAGGCCTCAGAAAATGAGCACCCACACATAAATAATGACTAGCTGTGTAACCTTGAGCAAGTTACTTAGCCCCAATTGCTTTTAAAAGAAAAAAAAAAAAAATATATATATATATATATATATATATATATATATATATATATATATAATCTCAGAAGATCAAGATAATCAGTTTTCTGATCAGAGTATCTAATGGTTTTTCAAAGGCAAGTTCTCTGATTGGCAGTAGGGGCACCTTTGAACAGAAATACCTCATTATTAAGCTGGGCAGATTGTCTAGTCTTCAATCTTTACCATTTTCCTAAGGATTTCATCTGCTTATTCAACTCAGCACAGGGGCATATGATGTCTCTGAGGGAAACTGACATGAGTCTTATACAGCTAAATGTGGTGGGAGAAACTGGCAAACATAATTTCACTGGCCGAGGCCCAGAAAGGGAGTCTTCGATTGTCCAGTCCTTTTTTCTCAAGGCTCCAGACAAAGAATCAGGACAGATGGAGATCATGTGTCTCATTCTTTAATCCTTTCTCCAACCGTAGAAATTTGGGAAACAGATTGACTTAATGGGAAGACTTATCATCCCTAAGTTATCTCCCATGAATGGATTCATAGTCTAAGAAAAGGCTGCTAGGGGCCAGGTCATCCATCTACCACAAAGGATTTCCCTCTCCATAGTGAGTCTATGACTTCCTGCTGCTGTCTCCAAGCCAACTTCCTCAAGTCAGAATACCTCAGACCATGAGGTACCTTCTACCTCCTGCTGAATACAGTGACTCCTGAGGGAAGATTGCAATGGACAGTGACAAGGGTCTTCCATTTTCCCCAAAGCAACCACTTCCATCTTTGCCAGCATAAGGCAACCTCCACCTCCTGTTGCCAGCCCAATTCTCCAGCTGGAATGTGGAAAACCTCCTGTGCAAAGAAAAGCAACCCTTCCTTTGATTTCAGGCTTCTCATCATCTGCAGCTTCTGTACTTTGAGGAAAGAGAAAGAGTAAAGTTGATAGAAAATGAAACTTTTTTCTTCTGCTGTACAGATTCAATTTCTATCCCTACCTGAGTCCCTTTCCTGCCTAATATCTAGACTTTAGAGGGAAGAGGAGTTGTCAAGTGAGACCTCTCCTCTCACCATCTGATTGTGTGCCTCCCTTCTCATTTAGTGCTAGTTTCCAGCCCAATTTCTAATTCTGTTGGGAAGAGGAGTGACACTGTTTACTCAGTGATAAACATTCTCACACCTGGTCAGACCCTTCATATCCCCTCAGTTCTCTCCCATTCCATCTCCTTTGCACTGGAAAATCTCTCTTCCTCATCTTGACTCCTTGGTGAACCAACTCTACTTCATACTGTCCTCTTCTATAGAATCCCTAACCCACTTATTATTTCACCAATTACTCCTGCCAAGCTTTGGTCTTGGATCACTCTACCACCTTTGTTCCTCCACAACATGATGCTGAATGAAATAAAGAAAATCAAGTGAGAACCATTCTGACCTGGTCTATTACAAATTTATATTACACAACCTCAAATGGGCTCTCACTGCCTCTAGGCAATGCTATGATACCTCCCTTATCAACTCTATCTCACTCTTCAGCAGCTGTTCTTTCAAACCTTTTTTTCTATCCCTCCTCAAACCTCCTCAGCTGAGAACTTTGCCTCATATTTTACAGAAAAAAACTGAGACCATTCATAGTGAGTTCCCTCTTCTCTTCTCTTCCTCATTTCCTATCACTTAAGGACTTTCTGTCATTTTCTCTTCCTTTACCTGTGTCCCATATGATGAAGTGATTTAATTCCTTACCAAGGCTAATCCCTCTACTTGTTCAAGCAATCCCATTCCATCCTGTTCCCTCTCTCATCCCTACTCTTTCACTTATTTTTTTATTTCATAATTTTATTCTGTCTTTATAACAATACAATAACCTATCTGGTAATACAGACAATAGCTTCAATGATCACAAAATATTCACTTAAAAATTCCTCTTCAGGAAAAATAGTTCTTTATATTTATGTCATCTTTCATTTTTATTTTGACTTAATCTTTTTAAATATAAGAGCAATTTGATGACTCAGTCATATGGGTGTCCAAAATGTGGCCCTCACCTCTTTATTTAAAAATAGAATGAATATGTCATGATGAAAATGTTTAGTTCTTTCCATTCTGCCTGTAATCTATTGTAAAAAAAAATTTTTTTTTTGCTTTTTGGAGGGCAGTTGGGGTTAAGTGACTTGTCCAAGGTCAAATGGCTAGTTTTTGTGTTACATGTCTGAGGCTGGATTTGAACTTAGGTCCTCCTGACTCCAGGGCCAGTGCTCTATTCACTGTACCACCTAGCCACCCCTAAAAATGTTATTCTGCAAGCATTTCTGTAAAAAAAAAAAAAGTTAAACAAAAAAACTTTACAGTTCCAAGCTCACAATTAGAACATTCATCAAGCAGTAAGTTAGCAATGGCCACTTGCTTTTCTTCTATTCAATGAATGCCTTTTAAAATCAGTAGCACAGGTAAATGTCCAGTAAGTGGGTTTTAAAGCCCCTCAGGTTCTTACAGTGACCATTTTAGATATTACAACTAGTGACTGAAGTGTTATGCCACATTGTTCTAACCACTGAATGCAGTGCATCTTTATAGAAGGTAATTTTATGTCCTTAGTATTTGAGAGAAATTGAGATATTATTGTTATTATGCAAATCATTTAGTATATTTTAAAATGCAGTGATTATTTTCAATCATTCTCAGTTCCTTTTTGTTGCTTTCTGGAGGAAGCTCTGAATCTTCAGGATAATGATTATTAAAGATAATTTTTCACAGAGTTTTGTAACAGTTGAAGAAATTATTATATTTCTTTTAAAAACTCATAGCAATTTGTTATTAAATCGAAACTGCTATAAAAGGAATGGCAAAACAAATAATGATAAAAATTTACTAAAATTTTTGAAATATTAGCCAAGAGTAATCAGAATTCAGTTTATTAACTAATATTTACACATTTTATGTCACATTGTTGAAGCTACCATGTACAAGAAATTAAAAAATAAATCACCTTCAAATTTAAGTAAACTGAATATTCCAGAAATATAAGTTCTATTTTTTAAAAGTTTATGCAGAGTCATTAGTTGAGAAAATATTCATTCACCTCTTGACTTGTAAAAAGCATTTTCCAAAATTCACTCTAATGATTAACAATCTTTAAACAGTCTGAGAGCCAAGATTAGTCACTCTAGTAAGTTGCTGTCACCCTCCCTTATTGACCTCTGAAAGCCCAGAAAATATCCTCCCAAGAAAAACCCTGGAACAGCTGAGCCAGCAGAAAGATGGGGTGTAGCAGTTTTTTAGCCTAGGAAACTTGGGAGATTGACAGGAAAGGCCCCTCTTGCTCCTGGGGAGGGACGACAGTATGGAATGGGAGATATCCCAGCAAGCCAGTGGTAAGCCCAACCTCAGCAAACCAGGGGAAAATCCTGAGCCCCAGGGTTGTGGAGCAGGCAAACACCAACACCAAGATCCTTGAGTGCCTCAGCACAGGCAGGAGAACCAATACAAGCACACCAGCACATGCACCAGCATTCTCCAGTAGCCAAATCTTCCAGGGCTTCAGTACAACTCCAGGAACAACTCCAGGAGGCACAGTTCCAGGCTGGCAGAAATCCTCCAGCAGCCAAACATTTGTGTGCAAAACCTGGGAGAGCAGACCTCTCAATCCCATCCCAAGAGCACCAGTGTTGCTGACCTCAGCTTAGTACCAGGTAAACTGTACTAGCACCTGAGGCCCCAGCACACAAAGCCAGCAACCAGGTCCTGAGCTCCTAGCACAAGAAGCTTGGGTCAGTACCTCCTGCACCCCAGAGGAGAGCACAACTCGAAAAGCCAGGAATTAGGCAAACACTGTTTCTGCAAAAAGCAGAAACAATCAGTCACCATAGATTCTTATCACGGGGACAGGGAAGATCAAGGTACAAATTCAGAAGAGGACAACATTGTCAATATACCCATATTCAAAACCTCAAAGGGGAATATGAACTCGTCTCAAGTTCAAAAAGCCTTCTTACAAGAGCTCAAGAGGGATTCTGAAAGTCAAATGAGAGAGGTAGAAGAAAAATTGGGGAAAGAAATGAGAGGTATGCAAGAGCAAGTCAATAGCTTGGAAAAGGAAGGACAAAAATTGATTGTAGAAAATAAGTCCTTAAAAAGTGAAATTGGCTAAATGGAAAAGGAGTCACAAAATTACTCACTGAAGAGAACTCCTTAAAAAATAAAATGGGCCAAATGGAATAGGAGGCACAAAATCTAATAGATAACAATAATTTGTTAAAAATTAGAATTGGGCAAGTGGAAGCTAATGACTCTATGAGAATTTAAGAATCAGGGGCAGCTAGGTGGCATAGTGAATAGAGCAAGTTCAAATCCAGCCTCAGACACTTAACACTTATTAGCTGTATGATCTTAGGCAAGTCACTTAACTCCAATTGCCCTGCCTCCCCCCTCCAAAAGGGCAAAAAAAAAAAAAAATAAGAAATTAAGAATCAAACAGAAACAAAAGAATGAAAAAATAGAAGAAAACATAAAATACCTCACTGGCAAAACAACTGACCTAGAATATAGATCCAGGAGAGACAATTTAATAATTATTGGTCTATGTGAAAACTAGAATGAAAAAAAGAGCCTGGAGAGCATCTTTCAGGAAATCATCAATGTAAACTGCCCTAATGTCCTAGAACCAGAAGGTAAAATAGTCACAAAAGAATCCATGGATCACCTCCTGAAAGACATCCCAAATTGAAAACACCAAGAAATATTGTAGCCAAATTCCAAAATTAGCCAATCAAAGAGAAAATGCTGCAAGAAGTCATAAAGAAACAATTTCAATATCGTGGAACTTTGCAGCTTCTACTTTAAAAAATCAGAGGGCATGGAATATGATATTCTGTAAGGCAAAAGAACTTGGATTACAACCAAGGATCAGCTACCCAGTGAAACTGAGCATAATCTTTCAGGGGAAAAGATGAATATTTAACAAAATAGGGGACTTCCAAACCTTCCTGATGAAAAGACCAGAGTTCAACAGAAAATTTGATCTTCAAATACAAGACTCAAAAGAGGCATAAAAAGTTAAACAGGAAAGGAAAAAACAACACGTTATTAATAAGAGCAAACTTTTTACATCCCTACAAGGGAATATGACACTTGCAACTCTTGAGAACTGCATTGTTATTATGCCATTTAAAGGAGGTATACATAGACAGAGAGCATGGACATAAGTTGACTTTGATGTGGTGATAAAAAATCTAATTAAGGGGCGGCTAGGTGGCGCAGTGAGTAGAGCATTGGCCCTGGAGTCAGAAGGACCTGAGTTCGGATCCGGCCTCAGACACTTAATGAACACACAAATAAAAACCTAGCCGTATGGCCTTGGGCAAGTTACTTAACCCCAATTGCCCTCCAAAAACAAAAACAAAAACAAAAACAAATCTAATTAAATGGTGAAAAGGAATTGTACTGGGAGAAAAGGAAAGAAGGAGGAAAACAAGGGTAAATTAAATCACATGAAAAGGCACAAAAATCTACTACAGTAGAGGAAAAAAAGGGAGGGAGATGAGCATTATTTGAACCTTACTCTCTCTCATCAGATTTGATTCAAAGAGGAAATAACATAATCAGTTAGATATAAAAATCTAACTTATAGAAAGTAGGAGGGGAAAGGGAAAAGAAGAGGAAGGGAAGTAAATAGAAGGGGGAGAAGAAGTAGTAAGTATAAAGGGGAAGAAAAGGGAGAGGATTGATTGAAAGGAGGGCAGACTAAGGAAGGTTGTAGTTTGAAAGCAAAACTACTGAGGAGGGAAAGGGAGAAAGGAGAGAGAAAAGCATAAATAATTTCTCTCCATAAGATGGAGAGAAAGACATAGATAGTTATCGTAACTATGAATGTGAATAGGATGTACTCTCCCATAAAATGAAAGTAAATAACTTTATTTATTTGTATATTTTAATATATTTTATATATATATTTATTTACTTATTTATATATATTTATTTATTTACTTCATAAAATGAAAGTAGATAACAGAAGGGATTAAGAACCATACTCCTACACTATGTTCTTTACAAGAAACACATTTGAAGCAGAAGGATACACACAGAGTAAAGATAAAATACGGGAGCAAAATATATTATGTTTCAGCTGAAGTTAAAAAAAAAGCAGGCGTAGCAATTCTGACATTAAATTGAAAAATTTTTGCACAAATAAAGCCAATGCAACCAATATTAGAAGGGAAGCAGAAAGCTGGGAAACAATTTTTACAGCCAGTGTCTCTGATAAAGGCCTTGTTTCTCAAATATAGAAAGAACTGAGACAAATTTATAAGAATACAAGTCATTCCCCAATTGATAAATGGTCAAAGGATATTAACAGGCAGTTTTCAGAGGAAGAAATTAAAGATATCTATAGTAATATGAAAAAATGCTTTAAATTTTTTGCAAATGAAAACAACTCTGAGGTACCACATCACACCTATCATTTTGGCTAACATGACAAAACAGGAAAATGATAAATGTTGGAGAAGATGTGGGAAAATTGGAACACTAATACATTGTTGGTGGAGTTGTGAACTGATCTAACCAATCTGGAGAGCAAGCTGGAACTATGCCCAAAGGGCTTTTAAAAAGTGAATTTGACCCAACAATACCACTTCTAGGACTTTATCCCAAAGAGATCATAAAAATGGGAAAAGGCCCTATATGTACAAAAATATTTATAGCAGTTCTTTTTTCGGTGGCAAAGAATTGGTAATCGAAGGGATACCTAATCAATAGGGGAATGGCTAAGCAAGTTGTGGTATATGAATGTAATGGAATACTATTGTACTATAAGAAATGAAGAACAGGTGGACTTTATAGAAACCTGGAAAGACTTATATGAACTGATGCTGAGTAAAGTGAGCAGAACCAGGAGAACACTGTACATAGTAACAGCCACATTTTCTAATAACTTACCTTGATAGACTTGGCTCTTCTCAGCAATGCAAGGACTGAGACAACTCCAAAATACTCATGATGGAAAATGCTATCCACATGCAGAGAAAGAACTTTGGAGTCTGAATGCAGATGGAAGCATACATTTATTCTTCCTTTCTTCTGTTGTTTTCTTTTGTTTCTTCTTTTTTGTGGTTCCTCCCATTAGTTCTGATTCTTCTTTACATCATGACTAATGTGAAAATATGTTTAATATGAATGTGTAAATAGAGCCTGTATCACATTGCACACCATCTTGGGGATGGAGGAGAAAATTGAAAACTCAAAATCTTTTGGAAATGAATGTTGAAAACTAAAAATAAATTATATATTTTAGGGGAAAAAACAACCTTTAATCATGTGTAGCAGGTATTTTGGTTTCCTCTTCTATTTCTTCCATCCCTACTTGTGTCATAAGGTCAGCAATTTTTTTCTTCCAAGTCATCAATGTGACTGCTCAGATCATCAATTTAGCTAATAACTGGGTCTGATATGGTTTAAAATTTGTTGGGATCTGTTTCCTCCATAGTACTGGTTGCTGACTTGTCAGCTAATTCATCTCTAAGGGTCTCTTTATTTTCAATCTCTTCCTGTCTACTATCTCATTTCTTGCTTCCAACAAATGTATCCCTGTCTCCCCCATTCTGAAAAAATCCGAACTGATCCTTCCATCCCCACTATCATCTTATATACCATCTAACTTAGCTTAATTTGAAAAAGCTATCTATAATAGATGCCTTCACATTCTCTCTTCTCCCTATTTCACCCCCTTACAATTCAGCTTCCAATTTTATCATTCCTCAGAAACTGTTATCTCCAAAGTTATTCATGATCTCTTGCCAAATCCAATGGCCTTTTTTCAGTGTTCATTCTCTTTGACATCTCTGGAGCCTTTGACTCAATTGACCACTCTTTCCTCGATACTCATTTCTTTCTAGGTTTTCAGGATACCCTCTCTCCTGGTTCTCCACATACTTATCCGACCACTCTTTCTTGGTCTCCCTCTCTCTTCCAGATCATGTCCTCTAACTGTAGGTGTCCTCAGGGTTCTTTCCTGGATCCTAGTCTCCTCTCCCTCTATACTCCTTCACTTTGTGATCTCATCAGCCCCCACGGATTGCCATCTAAATGTTGATACTTCTCAAATCTACTTATCCTTCCCCAATATGCTTATTTACAATTTCACATCTCTAACTACCTTTCAGATATCTCAAATTGTATTTCCAGTAGACATTTTAAGTTAAACACATCCAAAATAGAGTTCATTATCTTTCTCCCTGAACTCTCCTCCCTTACAGAGTCCCCACCCTACTTACCTTGTCTATTACTGTAGAGAATAGCACCATCCTCCCAGTCCCTCAGGCTTACAACACATTACACTTTTCAACATATCTCAAATATGCCCCTTTCTCTCCTCTGACACTGCCAACTCTCTGGTGTACGCCCCCATTACCCCACACCTGGATTATTGCAATAGCCTGCTGATGGATTTACCTGCTTCAAGTCTTTCCCCATTCTAAAACATCCTCAAGCCACTAAAGTGATTTTTCCTAAAGTACAGGTCCAATCATGTCACTGCTCCACCTCCCCCAACTCAATAAACTCCAGTGGCTTCCTATTGCCTCCAGTAGCAAATACAAAATTCTGTTTGGCATTCAAAGCCCTTCATAATCCAGTCCCTTTCAGCCTTTCTATACCTTACTCCTCAATACATACTCCTCCATCCAGTGACACTGGTCTACTGAGTGTTCAACAAACAAGGCACTCAGTATCTCACCTCAGGGCATTCTCTGGCTACCCTCCATGCCTTGAACTTTCTCCCTCCTCCACTCCCACTACTGATCTTCTTGCCTCCTTTAAGTCCCAACTAGAATTCCACTTTCCATAGGAAGCTTTAATTCCAGTGCATTTCCCCTATTAGTTATTTCCTACTTATTCTTTATATAGCCTACTTTGTGTGTATGTGTATATATATATCTATATATAGATATATCTATCTATCTATATCTATATATATCTATATCTATATATATATATCCACACATACATATATGTTTGCTTGTTGTCTCTCCCATTAGGCAGTAAGCTCTTTGAAGGCAGATACTTCTTTTGCTTTTGTGTTCCCTAGGACAGTGCCTGACATATGATAACTGCTTAATAAACATTTATTATTTATGACTATCAATTTTATTAAACTTTTCAAAGAACTAGATTTGTTTCATTTGATTTTCATTCTTGTTTCTAGTTCATTTTTTCTCCTCTAATTTTTAGTATCTCTTTTGTGCCTACTTTAAATTTGCTTTCTTTCTAAAATTTTAAAGTGCATATTCAGTTTATTAATCATTGTAAAACTGACTTGATTAAAGTACCTCACATATTTTTCCATCTATCTCCCTCCCCTCTCCTCTTTTATGCACTTTGCCACTCTGAAATTTAGTCCCACAAAAATCACTGATTCACCTGTAAATTGAATGTTGTGCAGTTTAAGTCCAGGTTTCAGGCCCATTTCTGCAACCTTAACTTCTATTTTACTTCTGTTTTCTCCCTATCTCTGTTGAGGCTTAGGGGTGCTAGGACACCAAAATAGCAACACATGGGTCCTGCCCCAATGAATCTGACCCAAGCTTTCTTTTGTCCAAAGAAAAACAAAGTTTATTAAAAACCCACCATACTGGCCAGTCTCTTAAGAAATCTCAGTGTTGGCTAGACTCTTAAGGAATCTGAGCATTTGTAACACTAATGTAAGCCTTCCAGACTGAATCTGAGCATTTTCATGGAAACAAGATGTATCTTATATACAGAAAGACTATGGAAAGGCTCTAGGGTTGACCAAGTAGTCTGGGGTAATTGGAAGAGGGAGGATTTTGGTGGGAGAGGCCAGTATTCTGGGGTGACTAGAGGTAGGACTTTAGGTAGGATCAAGGTTGGGAAATATCTGGAGGCAATCTGAAGATAACAGACTTTGGATGACTAGGCAAGGTTAAGGGTAACAGAGAATTGGGCATAAAGATAATAAAAGGTGTGTGTGTGGGGGGGCTAGGTGAATAGAGCACCAGTCCTGGAGTCAGGAGGACCTGAGTTCAAATCTGACCTCAGACACTTAACACTAATTATTGGTGTGACTTGGGGCAAGTCACTTAACCCCAATTGCCCTCCCTGCTCCAAAAATAAATAAATAAATAAAATTATAATGAAAATCTTAAATCCTCAGGTGAACATCAGATTAGGTAGGGAAATTCAAGGAGAGTTCTAGGTGGGGTTTTCCAGGGTCATAGTCAAATGGGACCCAAATTCTTTTGGGGTAAGGGGCAAAGGTCTCAGTTTGTCCCGTATCCCATCATCTCTTCGTGTGCATTTAGAAAAAAACCTCTTAATGGTATCTCCATTGTGATTTTGTTGTTCTTGTTGCCTCTGGTTACTGCATTTATTTTCCCTCTTGTATCTTGTATCTGTTCTCTGAGGTGTTCAAAAAGCAAGTAATTTATTCAGGTCTGGTTTTCTTTCTAGAAATGTTTTGAATACCTCTTTTCATTGAAGTTTCATCTTTTTCAATTTATGGTTAACTCAGTTTTACAGGGTAAGTCACCTTGAGTTTCATCTTGAACTTCTTTGCTCTTTTGATCACATTATTTCTTTCCCTTTAATGGTTTTGTTTTTCAGGTGCAGACTACTGTGAGAAATGATTATTTATTTCTTATATTTAATAACTAATTATTGTATTAGCACCAAACTTTTTCGCCTTTCTACTTCCTCATCCAGAAACCAACCAGTGTGGGAAATCTTTCTAAAAGACTCATTCAGTCAGGATTATTGAGATCTAATAAAAGAAATTCTAAATGGATGGATTCCTCCTCCTTGTGTTTATTCTGACAGGTCTGGGAAAATGTGGATTCTCCCTTTTGCTAGACAGGTGATATAGAAATTGAAGACTTTGGGTGATCCAAGTCATGTCCCCCAAACACCCTCATTTTAACATAGTCCCCCTCCCATTATAATATTCATTCTCTTGTTGAATAATCAGAGTTTTAAGCTCAATGACCCAAGAAAGAAATATGACATGGTGTATTTTAGGGGAAGGGAAAGAAGTTTGGAGGAATGGAAAGCATAAGGAGCAACTCTTTTTTTATTGCTTTAGCAGAACAGGATGAAAGTAGCATTGGGAGGGGCTAAAACAGGAAAAGCTTGTATTTCTATTGTCCTGGCTGAAGGTACTAATTTCTTTCTCGAAGCTGAGATTTCAGAAACTTCTATGGAAAGTATTTTCTCATAAAAACTTGGAGAAAATATTTAGTACCTCTCCCTCCCCTTCCCCGCTCCCTCCCCTGCTCCCTCTCACCCCGAAATAAGCACCACCACAATAGCAGCAACAAAACTTGTCCTGGAGAGGTTATATGTCTGTCTACTTCATGTTAGCTCCCTGAGAATGGTAAGGTGAATTGTCTGCGAAGTCTCCCACTCTCTAATTTTTAAGCCCTTGGATACTTTTCTGTTTCAAAAAGAATGAGAAAGGTCCTTCCTCTTCTTTCCTTATCCAGATGACTTTATTGAGTCCTCTGTAACATTAGCTTTAATCTTGACTGAAATCCTCCCAACTAAATCTGCTCCCACAGAGGTTTGGGTTTTAACAACTAGGATGGAAAGCATCTTGCCTTTAGCCCAATGATGCCTGGTTCTGACCAGGCAATTAGCTTACCAATCTATCCTGGTTTTATTCACTTGCAGGTATGACTCTGGGATCAAACCTGGAACTTTTGTGTAAAACTATCCTGATTGGTGGAGAGCATATAACTCCATGGGTATGACAGCTTGTGAAGCTTCCTGCTTCAAGAGAGGACACATGTTATTATCCTCTAGTTCTAGACTAAGCCCTGAACTTCTTTTGGAAGAAGTTCAGAGAGAAGGAGAGTAGACTTTGGACGGCAGACATATGGGAGAAAGCTAGCTTCCCAACATGTCCCTGATTTTCAGCTTACCTCCTTAGAGACTTTGAAAAATTTCTCCTTGGGTGAGACTGAAAACTCTCTTGGTTAAGTAGAGAGGCCTTCTAGTAGGACAGCACATATGTTCTGTGGATAGTCTGTTATCTTCTAGTCTATATGGCTTCTTTGATTTCTGTTTACTATGTGCTTGGATAAGTGGGTTTCCTTACTATTCATTCTTTGTAATCCTAGCATTTGGATGGGAAGGGATCAGGCTTTCAGAAGTTTGAGACATACCCTTCCTCTTTAAGTTATAGTGGCCTGTAAAGTGACTTGGACCTAAGAAAAAGCAATTTCCTCTAGGCCAGAAATATTTAGTGGGATAGATAACTATAATTCTAATTTCATTCTTACTCTTTTTCCTCCCTCCTCTCCTACCCTGCCCTATTTGAGGAGAGCTAGCTTTGTGGCTCTTTCTCTTACTCTCCTTTGGCAGGAATCAAAATCTCTCTTGGAGAAAGGTGGGCAAGATTCTTGAGATATTTATCCAAGCATTTAGACCAGGGACAAGGAACCTGCAGCCTTGAGGCTGCAGAAAATGTAGTTGGGGATGTTGCTTCTGCATATCCCTCATCAGGATGCGAATGCCTACCTGTTGGCATACTTGAGAATAATAATCATTTAAGATCATTTGAACCCCAATAAGATCCAAGACCTGAACTAATCAATCAGAAGCATCATCTCAGCCTAACAAACATGTACTTCTTTGTTCTCTACTTGAGTAAACCCAGAGAATTTGTCTTCCTCTGTCAACAACTACAAGGCCAGGTGAAGCTAAGAGCATTCCTGGTTATGTCCAATAAGGATAAGTTGCCTTACCCCAAGACATTATCTTGAATAATGGGACTTATCTTAATATTTCATGGACATATACTATGTTAGATCATAAAAATGATAAAGGAAACACAGATATCCTGGGTTGTATTTTCAATTGACACCTTGTCAACTCTCTTATCTTATTGTATTTACAACTTATTCAATTAAGAAAATTCCTTTTTCATGCTATGGTTAAAAACAGATGGAGGTCATAAATCTGAGTGACAAAGACATCCTGAATTGAGATTATTCTTGGTAAGACAGTTGTTTATTACAGAGGCCACGTGTGACCACAGAACAAATGTTCTATGAAGTTTGGATTCAGTCAGAGGACTGTGCTTAAGGACCTAGAGGGCCACATGTGGCCTCGAGGCTGCAGGTTCCCCACCCCTGGGTTAGATGAACCAAAGTGTACATAATTATAACCTAGTACACCCTACGAGAGCTTTCTTTTGTTTTCATAGTATCAGATAATTACAGGTTTAGAACTGGAGGTCATCTAGTTCAACATTCTAAATTCATACAAGGAAACTCAGGTCCAAAGAGGTTTAACAATTGGTCTAAAAGATCTTACAGGTTTATACTTTCAGTCAACAAAACTGCAGAAGAGTTTTTAGGTGAGCCAGGATTCATGTTCAGGTCCTCTGAATCAAAATCCAACTGTCATTCTTCTACATCATGTTCTTCTCATATAACTTTTTTTCTTGCATTAAATATACTTACTTAAAGAGCTAACCCTGAAACCAGGAAGATTTAGGAAGTCCCACCTCTCACAAATACTGACTTTGTGACGGACAAGTCACTGAACTGAACATCTCAGTTTCTGTTCTAAGAAGTTATCAAAGTATGGCTTGGAAGCCGCTGGTTGCCCCCAAGACCCTTTTGGGGGACCTGCAAGGTCAAAACTATTTTTATAGTAATACTAAGATATATTTATAAAACTGTAGATATAGGCATAGACCATATAAACAAAAGTTCTATAAGGAATCTTCAATAATTTTTAAGGTATCAAAGGGGTCCTTGGTGCAAGGGTCAAGGGGTTCAGAGAGTCCAGGAACCCCAATAACCAGTGTCCCTGGACAATAATCTGGAATGAATTTAGGAACTCAAGCTTTTTTTAAGCCAAGGTGGCAAAGATTTGTTATGCTATACAGAAGGCAAGAGTTCTTAGGGAATCTGCAACTTTACAGGGATACAGTTAAAGTTTATGTAGGATAACTATAGTAAAACCTGTGCCAACCATGTCAAGTAGGTCATTGAGGGCAGGATTAGGGAGGAGTTAAGGAGTGGTCAATTCTTAAAGGAACATGCACTTTTAATACCTGCTGAGCAGGTATTTTACCCAGAGTTCACTGGGAAATTGCCTAAGCAGGGGCTACATGGAGGTGTGGTTTTAGGCTTGAAACAGCACAGTCAGCTAGCAGTCAGGGCTGACCGAGAAGTGCCTAGTCTGCCACCCATCAATGTGTTTAACAAGATGGATGTTGGGAATATATCCCAAGCCTAAGGTATACATAATGAGGGATTCAGGATGTACGTATATAATGAGCTAGGGAGATACTTATAGATAATCTAGTAAAGTTCTCACTTGTTATTATACCTGGGGAAGATAAGCATTTGGCTGGGGCCTAGTTGTAAGTGCTAGGCATAATGCAAGGGGTGGGGAGAAAGGGGCAGAGATCATGCTCTGAGGCTAGGGAGGAATGTGACCTTGGAACTGGAGTTCAGGCGCAGCCACCCAAGCACCCCATCATCCTGAGACCAAAAAATCTGAAAGCCTCTGCTTTAGGCAGTATAAGCTGCAGATGACCTACATTGAAAATTCTCACCTGGAAGTTCCCTGTTCCAGTGAAATTATAGGTCTAATCCCTATCCCTCTTATATTTGTGCAACAGTTCCTTAGTATCACTCCCCCCCAACCCCACTTTAGCCACTCAAAGGAATTATCCATTCTCTTTTGTAGAAAATTTTGAAGTTCCTTGTTTTTCTCTTGGTCAAATCACTGATGCCCTTTGATCATTGTCTCACCATAGTCTAATACTCGTCTAAAAGAATCTTTAGAAAAATGTCCCAGGTGACCTAGACAAAAGGCAGTGTTTAACTCTGCAGGCATTTATTTATTATCACCTATTACCTTGTGGGAAAGAGAAAGCCAGTCATAAATGGGTCAAGAAGTTGTTAATTATAGGAGAGAAATTTGAACTGAAATTAGAATAAGCTTTTTATACTATGATGGCCCTAAGCAAATTAATGTTCTCCTTTGATAACTTCCTGCAGAGATGGATCAGATACTTTGAGGAATATAATAGGGTCATAAATTAAGAGCTGGAAGAGACCCCAGAGGCCATCTAGACCAACCTCATTTCATAGGTGAAGATACTGAAGATGAAGAAGGTTAAGTGACTTGCCTGAAACATACATAGGCTATGTCCTCTGACTTCAGAGCCAGTATTCTTCAAGTGACAAACTAGGTTGGTAGAAGGCTAAATGATTTATTTTCATATGTGTCAAGTATTGAATGAACTCCAAAGGATTGTCCAAATTCTTCCCAATGGAATTTTGATGTACTGAGTAAGTCAGAATAAGATGGCTGACCATCTATAACTTAGTAGGTAAGTGTTAGGCATTGCCTAAGGTTTGGAGAAGTTAGGTTAAGTCTTTTGCTGTAGTCCCACAGCTAGTGCTAAAGGTAGAAACTGAACTGTTCCCCTTTGCCGTACTGCCTCTTATTGTATTGAATATGGAGGTGGGGCAGAGGGGAGAGGTAGAGATAGCAAATAAATATTCAATCTATTTTAATAGAAAAATCACAATGAAAATATCTGTGTGTTTTTTTTTAAGTTTTAGGCATTGTAGCAGCAAGCACCCCAATATCCCCAGGGTGACTGCCAACACAGGTTCTTAGATCTGCTTTTCAAAAGGAAAGCAATTCAGAATGGGTTAACAAGCTTACTTTAATCAAACAAACATACATTACCTAGTTCAGGGGAAAAAGGTCAGCACCCCAACTTCAGAGTTACAGAACTTACAGATCAAACAGACAGGCTTCCAAACTGTCCTACCATTATATCAATACCAAATCACAGTTACCAGAGAGGGAAGCATCAACATCTGGGTTTTCAAAGCCGGGGGGCTCTCAACAACGGCTTCCCAGAGTCTCATCTGGTCAAATCACACAACACTTCTCAAAGTGAGCCCCAAAACAAAGCCTCTCCTCAGGGTTTATATAGTCTTCTCCTAGCTCAGAGATTGTAACAACCTCCTTGACCCACTGCCCAATGACAAAGTATCAAGGTGTGGGCTTCCCTGAAAAACAAGCCTCCGACCACAGGCTCCAGGTGCACTTAAGCTAGGGGCAGGGAAGATCTTTAAATCTGCATTTCCATTACATTCGGCCCCAAGATCTTTCATGCCCATAGCATACACAATTTACATTTGAATTAGCACTAAACATCTCTTAGGTCACATTTTCCAGGTACATCAAAAGTTACCAAAGTGGCCACTGGGTCTTAAACAAAGTACATTGCATTTTCACATCAATTCACAAAATACAAAGCATTATCACATAAAGTTCTCTTGGGAGGAGGGGGGTGTCCTTCCCCTCACACTGCTCCAGTCCCTGCTTCCAAGTCCAGAGAGGGAGCTGGGCAACAAAACCAAAGTGGGGTCCTTGGGGTCCATGGCACTTCACCCCACCCACCAGTCACAAGTCCATCCTCCCTGGGTCCCAAACTGTGGGATGCAGCAAGGAAACACATTCAGTGCTCCTGCTTTGCCACACAGTCCTTATCTTGTCCTGTGGCTGAACTCCAAACTCCTGGGTTCCTTCTCCTCCAGCAGAAGGCAGCAGCTCCAGGCTTCTCCACAGGTCTCCATGAAGGCAGCTCACCATTCCTGCTCTCAGCTCAGTGAAGTCAGCATGCAGGCCGTTCCTCTGTCCTGCTCCATGGCTCCACAGAATCACAGCTACCACAACTGGGAAACAAACCATTATCCCAGCCCCCATACTTTCCTTTTACTCAGCAGATCCCATCCCTCGTCGCCATTTTGTAGCAGCAAGCACCCCAATATCCCCAGGGTAGCTGCCAATATAGGTTCTTAGATCTGCTTTTCAAAAGGAAAGCAATTCAGAATGGGTTAACAAGCTTACTTTAATCAAACAAACATACATTACCTAGTTCAGGGGAAAAAGGTCAGCACCCGAACTTCAGAGTTACAGAACTTACAGATCAAACAGACAGGCTTCCAAACTGTCCTACCATTATATCAATACCAAATCACAGTTACCAGAGAGGGAAGCATCAACATCTGGGTTTTCAAAGCCGGGGGGCTCTCAACAACGGCTTCCCAGAGTCTCATCTGGTCAAATCACACAACACTTCTCAAAGTGAGCCCCAAAACAAAGCCTCTCCTCAGGGTTTATATAGTCTTCTCCTAGCTCAGAGATTGTAACAACCTCCTTGACCCACTGCCCAATGACAAAGTATCAAGGTGTGGGCTTCCCTGAAAAACAAGCCTCCGACCACAGGCTCCAGGTGCACTTAAGCTAGGGGCAGGGAAGATCTTTAAATCTGCATTTCCATTACATTCGGCCCCAAGATCTTTCATGCCCATAGCATACACAATTTACATTTGAATTAGCACTAAACATCTCTTAGGTCACATTTTCCAGGTACATCAAAAGTTACCAAAGTGGCCACTGGGTCTTAAACAAAGTACATTGCATTTTCACATCAATTCACAAAATACAAAGCATTATCACATAAAGTTCTCTTGGGAGGAGGGGGGTGTCCTTCCCCTCACACTGCTCCAGTCCCTGCTTCCAAGTCCAGAGAGGGAGCTGGGCAACAAAACCAAAGTGGGGTCCTTGGGGTCCATGGCACTTCACCCCACCCACCAGTCACAAGTCCATCCTCCCCCTGGGTCCCAAACTGTGGGATGCAGCAAGGAAACACATTCAGTGCTCCTGCTTTGCCACACAGTCCTTATCTTGTCCTGTGGCTGAACTCCAAACTCCTGGGTTCCTTCTCCTCCAGCAGAAGGCAGCAGCTCCAGGCTTCTCCACAGGTCTCCATGCAGGCAGCTCACCATTCCTGCTCTCAGCTCAGTGAAGTCAGCATGCAGGCCGTTCCTCTGTCCTGCTCCATGGCTCCACAGAATCACAGCTACCACAACTGGGAAACAAACAATTATCCCAGCCCCCATACTTTCCTTTTACTCAGCAGATCCCATCCCTCGTCGCCATTTTGTAGCGGCAAGCACCCCAATATCCCCAGGGTGACTGCCAATATAGGTTCTTAGATCTGCTTTTCAAAAGGAAAGCAACTCAAAATGGGTTAACAAGCTTACTTTAATCAAACAAACACACATTACCTAGTTCAGGGGAAAAAGGTCAGCACCCCCGAACTTCAGAGTTACAGAACTTACAGATCAAACAGACAGGCTTCCAAACTGTCCTACCATTATATCAATACCAAATCACAGTTACCAGAGAGGGAAGCATCAACATCTGGGTTTTCAAAGCCGGGGGGCTCTCAACAACGGCTTCCCAGAGTCTCATCTGGTCAAATCACACAACACTTCTCAAAGTGAGCCCCAAAACAAAGCCTCTCCTCAGGGTTTATATAGTCTTCTCCTAGCTCAGAGATTGTAACAACCTCCTTGACCCACTGCCCAATGACAAAGTATCAAGGTGTGGGCTTCCCTGAAAAACAAGCCTCCGACCACAGGCTCCAGGTGCACTTAAGCTAGGGGCAGGGAAGATCTTTAAATCTGCATTTCCATTACAGGCATGTGTCCAGTTATTTTATTGTCATAAAATTTAACACATATGCTCAATATGTGCTTTTTTTTTTTTTGTCTTTTTGGAGCAGGGAAGGCAGGGTAATTGGGGTTAAGTGATTTGCCCAAGGTCACACAGCTAGTAAGTGTTAAGTGCCTGAGGCTGGATTTGAACTGACTCCAGCACTGGTACTCTATTCACTATGCCACCTAGCTGCCCCAATACACGATTTTTTTTTTTTTTAAACAGTATTTCAGAAGCTTATTCAAAGGGAAGGAGCAAATGTGCAGCAAGTTCTGTTTACTCTTCCTTTGGTTATCTCTGGATAAACTGAAAAATAATGGAGGAAAAAGGATGCAGGAATTAGGTCATTCAGGTTCTGTTTTTAGCATAAATATTAGATTGCTATATAAATTGCCTTCAGGAAGTTATTCTTTGGCTCTATGCCTCTTTTCCCCACAAATCATTATAATTTATACAAAGTTTCAGAATCTAAATACAAGATCCTATATAGAGTAAATATTATTAACTAATGTCAAAAGAAATTAATTTGAAAACTTATGGGACACTGGATCTAGTTCTAGTTTCGTAACCCTCTATTCCTGATTCTTAGGAACAAATAATTAACAGTGTCAGCCTCAGTAGAGTTTGTTCTAAGAAGAGACAAATGAAATTAGGTTGTGTCCATGTTTTTAATTTCTCTCAAACTGGCGACACACATGCATTGAACGGGAGTTACAGAATTGGCTCAATTTTGGGGTTGGAGATGAAGAGTTACATTCCCTTTGAAGAGTAGGTATTCCCAAGAGGTGCCAATCAACTCTGATTGGTCAACACCCTGGGAAGTGGACTATATTAAAATGAGAGTCTTAAGATAGTGATTTAGGTCACTTAATCTTGGTCAAAGAGACATCAATTTTCATATCACTAGTCTTGACAATAGGGAGGAATCAACATTTTCCCAGACCTTCTGGGGCAGCACCATGAACAGGAACAGAGCCATTAGATTAGATAAAGGGGGATGAGGGAACCTCTAAGCCTTCAAAAGAATGATTACTATGAAAAATCATTTTTCACGACATTAGCACTTAACTGTTTTTCTTATGAAATAACTTTAAAATACTAATAGCCTTAGAATACTATATAATAACTAAATGTAGCTATTTTGAACAACTCTACAGATGGAGAAACAAAGCAGTTTTGTCTCCTATAGACGCAGTGAGTCATTTTCCAAATTTGAGAAATAGGTCACATTCAGACACTTAATAAAAGCCAGATATTCCAATACTTTTATAGTATTTGTAACTTCCCTCATACGTGTGTGTGTGTGTGTGAGATGAAAAAAGTTCGCAGTCTGAATCTGAGATCAGATCTTTATTCTTTCTCATGAGAAAGGGCACTGTTTCTGTCTCTCAAACAGCATCTGCCAGGAAGTACAAAATATGGAAGCTTGTGGGCTTCTCTTGTCCTGATCCTAACTCCACCTCCAACCCCTGTCTTACCTCACCATTGGCTGGTGAGGCAAGCTCACGATCTTTCATTAATGTTACCTAATTGGTGCCAAGCAGTTTCAATCCTTCATTATGTATTTCCTCCTACCAAATTTGGAAGTGCCCAATCAGAAGTGGACTAGTATGGTTTTCTTTCAAATTACCTAATTTCTGGGAAATCATGAGTTATTTGTGAGACTGAACTGATTTACAAGGTATGGAGAAGAGATGGGAATGTAACAGGAAGTTAAAAGAAATGAGGAAACTTCACTGTGAGTCATCTCTTACAATCCCCCCATTTTTCTTATCCCCTTGAAGTTTCCTCACACCATTCCTAAAGGACCTCCTCTTGTTTTCAATTAGAATTAAGTTTCCACACTTTTCTTAGTTCTAATTTCCATCTATTTTTAGATAAGATCGAGGCATTGACAAAATACAGGGGGGAGGAGTGAGGAAGGTGGCAGTCCCCTTTATGAGAACAGATACAGAGATTCAGAAGAAAACCATAAGAAACTATTGTCCCTTCAAAAGCCAAAAGCCTCCTTTCACAGTTGTCTGAGGAGTATACCATCTGATAGAAGTACTCTGGTCCTTAGGGCCATCCATCTTCAGCCCTGCATCCCAGCCTCTCTTTCTTCTGCCTTCTTCCATTCACTTTCCTACAAAAGTATCCTTGGAACAACTTTAATTTACCATTCCTAAGTCTTATACATTTATCATTTTTATAAAATCAAAATTGAAGCTTTGGCCAATTGTCATGTTCAAGAAACTCACATTAGAAGCCAGTTTCTTATACTTTACATTAATCTATTATTAATTCCCCCATCAGGTACTAAGGAATTAATAATAGGCTCCAATATATGCATAAATACATTAAGTAATCAATTTTTTAAAAATTCCAACTTCTGATTACATTATGCTTTTCTAAAGCATTTAAAAAATAGACCACAAACCATTCTTCTTTTAACATTAATTAATGGTAATAAAACTGAAACGAGTATGATATTAACTAACAGATGGATATTCTCATAAGCCCTCGATCTAATTATCTCCACACTATTACAAAGAATTAAAGGACCTTGACTTATACAGGAATATGTATATGTATGTATATATGTATGTATGTATGTATGTATTAGTAATGAACATCAAGGCCAAACAGCTTCTTATTGTTTGGGCTAAAATCCTAAGCTCAATCTTATAGTCACCTATGTTGACCTGAAGGTTTGGAGGAAAACAGCCTAGGTGATATACTTTTATATCATTTGGCAAAGCAAGGCAGTCTGATTGATTAATTCAGAATTTGGCTCTTAATGGGGTTCAAATATTGTCACCTAAGATGTTCCAAAATCAATTAATAGCACATTGGTTAAGCACCATCTTTAAAGGGAGTCTTAATCTGCATTAATTTCTACACTCATTCCCATTCATAAAAATCAGATTTCCCCTAGAGATCACAAGTTATTGCTCCAGCAGATTTGCATTTGTTTGCCAAGCTTATCTATACTCCTTTAACCATACTCCATGAGATATACATAAATTCAAGAATTAACCTTGACTTATATTTAGGTCATGCAATGAATTCATATCAAAGGAGAAACATTTAACATTTCCATCAATGCAAAAGTATTCCACAAGTTACCTCCTTCTAAGAAACTTTGACATTCTTTTCCCCAGACTGAAGATGCCCCTGATTTAATTTCAGTAATTAATTCAGTCAATTGTAAATACCCAGTTGCTCTTTCTTTCTTTCTTTCTTTCTTTCTTTCTTTCTTTCTTTCTTTCTTTCTTTCTTTCTTCTTTCTTTTTTTTTTTTTTTGGAGGATAATTGGGATTACCTGACTTGCCCAAGGTCACATGGCTAGTTAAGTAAATGTCTGAGGCTGGATTTGAACTCAGGTCCTCCTGACTCCAGGGCCTGTGCTCTATTCACTGTGTCACCTAGCTGCCCCCTACCTAATTGCTCTTGCATCACATTGAAATACACAAGGACCCTATTCCACACATATACACAGATATAACTTTAAAATCCCAACCTCAGTCCATGGGATAATGATTCAACATTGTATTTGTATTCTTATTTCCTCTCTTCAAATTTGATTGAGCTATTAATTAACATCTGTCTTCTTAAAAATACTTCCTTACTCTCCCCACATACTAAACCATCTGAAACTGACACACAAATGTGTCCAGAGCAGCTATCTAGAGATAGGAGGGCCTTGGATAACCTTCATTTGTCCCCAAACCTTCTTATCTGCCTTCCATATTTCCAAACAAACCTTTATTTATCTTCTCAAACTCTCAAACCCATTATTTAGATTATTCAACTTTCCTTTACATTTTAACCATAAAACAAGATAGCTCATAAATTATTATTCCTTACTAACACAACTGTCTGTACTAGAATCCCAGCTTAAACAAAGCAAAGAGGTTAATGGCTAACCACAGATGTCCATGTTTCAAGTTTGCTTATTCTTCCCTCAGTTTGAAAGAATTAGATACTTCTGGAATCTAAGATTCCCCAGTAGGATAACATAAAAGAGTTCATATCTTTTACTGACTACTTTGATCATAAAAACCTGGATAGAAGGAAAAAGGCAGGGACATATGACATACCAAATATGACAGGATAAAACATCCTTGGCTCTATTTAATTCAGATAGAGTCATAGTTCTCCAACCATGCAGTATCTGTTCCACATCATAGCTCGACTCGGGAATAGTCAGGAGAAAAACGTTCCTTTTCAAAGGAATACTGTGGGGAGACTGAGCCAAGAGGATCCCATCTTAGATCGAGGCTGATTGTCCCTTTGGTTCTTTCTCAAAATACAAATTTCTACTTGCTAACAGTACAAGATCACATTTCCTCTGAGTAACTTGTGGCATTGCTTCTCAGATACTGATTTAATGCACTCAAAACAAAATTAGTTATGGTCCCAAATGTCTTTTACCTTAAACAGCAAGTTTCACTAATTACAATTTAGTGTTAGATCACATACCTAAGGAATTCCATTTAATATCTTACCAGGATTCCCATTCTAAATTCCAACTTTGTACTAAAAACCAAATACTAGAAATCAATTTTATTTACTTTAGAGGCCAGTTTGATGACTGTCTGGTTTCCAACTCCACTTGGCCCTCACTTAGTAAGATTTCTTTAAGGGCCCTTATTGTAACTGCTGCCCCTGCCCCCTACTCTCCTGGTGGGGAGTGGTGAACCTCTCTTCTTAATCTGATCTGTGATAAATAGAATAACCCTGGGACTCTAGTTTAGTCAATCCACCTGAACTCCCCAAATCTAGAGTTGAATCTAGAAATTTCAGAAAACTCACAGTAAGTTTGAATGTTACAAAACCTATAGATAATTGAGAAAATCACCAGAAATCTTACAAAGTCTTTGTGTAATTATTAACTTTCCCTTCACAAACATGTTTTTTTTTGTTATCTTTTTTTTTTTTTGTAAATACTTGATTTAAACAACAACTCCAAATACCTTAATTAATCTTCCTAAATGGCTGTGGTAACCCATATGCCTTTCAGAGGGTAGGCATTCCCAAGGGATGCCAATCAACCTTAATGGGCAAAAGAATTACCAGTTCTCTTTTAGCAAAAACAATTTTAAAATAAAACTTCCTTCTAAACAAAGACAAACTCGGAAACCTATGATTTCTTAAATTACAATACTTAAAAATATTATAATACATAGTCAGAAATGCCCTTTCATTATTTTTCTGTTCTTCTAACAGTATGATTCTTAATTTAACAATTTTTAGACTGGATGTGGATTCTACCTTATTGAACACTAAACTAAGGTAAATAAAACTTTCTGGAGCCATACAGTGAATCTGTTTCTTAATGACAAATAACAATATATACCTTTTTGTTCATATAATCATACATTTCTAAGTTCTTATACCCTTGGCCCTCAAAAAGGAAATATTCTCCACAAATTTATATATTATTCTTAATATTTCAGTTCCCCATTCATGTTCACATTTTCCTGGGAAAGTTTACAAGCAGTTTGAAGTCACCTGTTATAATCAGGTCATTTTAAAATGTGTTGGGCCAATATTCTAACTGCTTCTTTTGGTTCTAGTAATGATTACAAATCACAGTAATCTATATCTTTACCCTAATCAATGCCTATCTTTAAATATAAATTCAGTAATCACCCAATTTCAGCTTTTCCACTTAAAACAAAAACTCCCTTCTTAAAGGAAAAACAAACCTTTAAACATGGGAATTCCTTAAAACTAATTTGGTGTAAAATGTCCTTAAGTAATATAAATTTCCAAAATACTATAAATTTCACATACATCCAAATTAACATACATAAATATATCCTTAGATGAAACAGACTTGAAAAATCATAACTCAACTTTTCCTAGGGTTCTCATCTGTGAAATAGGAATTGTTACAACACAATTTTTGTACAGAGTTCATAAGAGCTTTAGGTTACTTAACAGCTTCTGAATAATAATAAGAAATTTGCTTTTAACAACAGAGCTCATAACTTTTACCAAATTACACAATTTAGAAATGTACAATGTCTCAGACATTATGTATTTAAAATTTGCTTCCATCCTATTAACAATTTTAGGTAAATGCAATTAGGGGAGGGGAAGGGTGGAGTTGTGCTCAATCCTATCATAGTAAACATCAGAAGTATTATTACATTTATACCCAAATATAATAGTTTCACATTTTTTATTATATCCATTCCAAACCCAATTCAATTAAAAATTTCTTTAATACCACTTCTACATTTTATAATCTAAGCAAAGTTATCAGGTATTGTTGGACACAACTCCACTTTCCCCTTCCCTTCATTGATCTGTAAAGCAGACAACTCCACCTTCCCCTCCCCTAATTGTTCTGTAAACAAGCACAACCCCCACCGCTCCCCTTCCCCTGTGGGTGGGAGGTTCAGCCTAGGGTTTGTATACTGACAATCACTGTAGTTTCAGTTTACATCACTGTAATTTCAGCTTACATAACCTGGCTATGGAACCTCTATAAAACCAGCACAATGTCTGTGCCAAAGCACTGTCTGATTTGGGTGACCACGTACCGCAACAGTCCCTGGATTTTAAAAATTCACTTTTTAAATTTAATCTCTTCTGTCTTGCTTTATTGGGGTACAATAGTATGAAACAGTTACCTTAAAAGACACCTGGCTGTATGGTCCCAGGCTATAATTTGTCTCCTTTCAAAGACTTCAAATAGAACTGTTGGAGGCTTCTCACTCCTATTCTTCGATGTTTTCTTCAGATTGGGTTTGACCAATATAAAAAGACCTTTGGAATTTGAACAGGGTGTGATTAACTTCCCTTCCAAGCAGAGACCTTGGGACCTTAATAATTAATTGAACTAATCTTTACTACATTCAATATTAATATTAAATTTCAATAAAACACTCTCATAGATGCATCCTGAGAGGTGGATAGACATTATTCCTTCTAACTTTCCATAACTTGGTCTATTGGTCATGAAATCAGGCTACAAATTCACTAGCACTCTTTTCCAACATCTCCAAATCTTCTGAAGGTGGTGGGAGTGGGGGTAAAGAGTGGTTAAAGAACACGTGGTTTGCTAATTGCTCCACCCCACCTAACACTATTCCTTATTCTATTCTACCTTCCAAAGATTTTTTCTTCCTTTTTTTTTATCCCCCCTTTCCTAATCTTTAATCAAACTACCTCAGACATTTCAGATAAATGAAAAAAAGAATTTCACTTACCAATTCTGTCCTCACCTAAGAAACTGGATGTTAAGTCAAATGTATAACAATTTGCATACTAAAAGAACTGAATCCTCTCCCATTCCCCTTCCAGTCTTCCTTAATCTTCCCCTACATTCCAAACCTGCCCAAAGTTCAGAATGTAAAGATAGAGAAGGAAGTTGTTGTTTTTTTTTAACAGTCTCCAAAACCTTTTTTTTTTATCTAAATAGTAAAATATTTTCTCTTTCTTAAATACACAGAGGCACACAGACACACACTTCACACAAAAACACGTAGAATGAACACAGAATCCCAACCAGACCAAACCAGAAATCTAGACTATTCAAGTATATTTCACTTGGCCATTTTCTTTTTATCTTTCCCTTTGTACTTTGGCCACTCATCCCAGTTGCTAAATTTATTTCCCAAGGAAGTATCAGGGGGAATTGAAGGGAAAATCCCTTCCTGACCTCTGTTCCCAATTAATTTGCAGGTGAAAGAGAAATTTCCTTTGACCCAGGGTCAGGCAAGAGGACTTGGCAGTTGTCTTCCCCCCTGCAGGTTCAAGGTCTAGCCAAATTGTGTCGATCTCTTGGTCCAGGAATTTTAGAGCTGAGGCTGGAATTCTAAGGGGTCCTTGTCAGGAGCCCCTCATTAGGGTCCCCTCAGAAATGAGCCTCTAGGTCTCCTCAATTCCTGGCCAGACTCAATTGACTCCACCCACCACCAAGTGACCCAGGTCTCTCCTTGCCTGGGTCTGTGAACAGACTTATGTGACCCCAATGACTTTCTATTCTCTTGAATAATCTTTGTTTCCCCCTTTAGACATTTTCTGCTCTAGGCTTCAGGCTCCTTTGGACCTCACTCTCAACAGAAGGGAGTCACTCTCCTGTCTCACCAAGGGGCCTCTGGAAAGGCCCAACGGGAAGTCCTGCCTATTGGTCAAGGCTGGGGAACCCTTCCTCTGCTCTCCAGAGAGGAGTGGGGAAAATCTCAGTGCGATCTCCAAAATGTGTGAGATGAAAAAGTTAGCAGTCTGAGTCTGAGATCAGAAAAGTTCTTTATTCTTTCTCATGAGAAAGGGCACTGCCCCTGTTGCTCAAATGGCATCTGCCAGGAAGTACAAAATGTGGAAGCTTGTGGGCTTCTCTTGTCCTGGTCCTAACTCCATGTCCTACCTCACCATTGGCTGGTGAGGCAAGCTCATGAGCTTTCATTAATGTTAACTAATTGGCGCCAAGCAGTTTCAATCCTTCATTATGTATTTCCTTTCACCAAATTTGGAAGTGCCCAATTAGAAGTGGACTATTTTGGTTTTCTTTCAAATTACTTAATTTCTGGGAAATCATGAGTTACTTGCAAGACTGAACTGGTTTACAAAGTATGGAGAAGAAATGGGAATGTAACAGGGAGTTAAAAGAAATGAGGAGACTTAACTGGAAGTCATCTCTCAAACATAGGTCCCACTTTAATGTGACCCCAGGTTTGTGGGACTTTATTAGTATGAATTAGTATCTACTCAAATCCATAGCTCATTTTTATGGTGTGTATGCGTAGGTAGTTAGGGTTAAGTGACTTGCCCAGGGTCACACAGCTGGTAAGTATCTGAAGCCAGATTTGAATTCAGGTTCTCTTGACTCCAGGGCCAATGTTCTGTGGCTCCTAAATGCCTGTATAGGGTTTTAATTTTTTTTTCTTTACCAGTCAAGTTGAGGACAAATCAGTTAAAAGCAAAATGTGTCTTAATTAAGTAGCAGAGCAAGATAAGTAATGAGACAAATTCCCTTAATATGCAAAAGGTACATTCTTTCATAAGTTGCAACACCACCCATAGTGGAGAGGACACACTAGTAATACACATGACCAGGAAACATATATGATATGCAATATAGACAGTGTGAGCACATGCCTCTGGTGCACATATGTCTGGAGCACCATATGCTTCTGATTCTGCAGAGCACTGATATTTCCTGGTGATGTTTTGCTTTCTCCCCTAAGCCGTGGCCCTCTGTTTTAGTCTCTCTGCCATGCTGGTTTATGGTAGGCTCATCTGTTGCTGGATTCCTCAGCTTTTATTGTTCTCTTGTAAAGGTGGGCATGTGCTGTGTTTTGTCCATATTGATCTGCCTAGATGTACCTCTCAGTGAGGCATGAATCTCTGTAGTCCCATCCACCCGCCCTTCTCCAAGGAAAACTTTGATTTCTGCCAGGAGAGAAGGAGGTAGGGCTCAAAGGCTCCACAGAGAAGGGATGCCAGGCTGGAATTCTATCTGTCCACTCCACTAAATACTCTTGGTCTAAAGGAAATATTTTTTGGTTGTCAGGATCTCCATGCCAAGACCACATTTCTCTTTTTACTATTGAGAGACACCTTGTCTTTCAGAGTTAAAGCCCAGCAAGCAAACCATGCCCTGAGCGTGGCATAACAACAATCCCTTGTGTTCACCCTCTGGATGAACTCTGCCCCAACAAAATCCCAGAATTTTTTCACACCTATCCCACATAGTCAGAGCTCAGACCAGTACCTGCAGTGCCCATGTGTTGTTCATGAAATCCTGCTATGAATCAGACTTGTCTGATTGTTGCTGTTACCCCTCATTGTCAGGACCACAACTCAATGCATAGCCATTGGCATAAGTATGAGATTTACCCACACCAAAGCAGTTCTTCTACTAGAGGAGGTCTGACACATGTGTCTAGTTTCCCTCCTCCAATGGAATAAAGAAAGGTTTTTGCTTGTGATGACTGTTTAACTGTGGTTTAATTTTATTTTGTTTCTTATATTAAACTGAGGTTGTGAGAACCTGCATGAGCTCTTTGGTATTTTTAGAGTTAACAGGAGTTGCATAATCTCTGTGACTCTTTGGTCATTTGTTTTCAGAGTTGACAAGGTTCAAGCTGAATTGAACTATTGACTATTCCTTAATGGTGAAGGCACACCCTAAGCTCTATATCCATTCCATCCCACTAAAGGCCACTTCCACAAAGACACCACATAGCAAATAATAAATGGAAATCAAAGAAAGTTTATGGGTGAGAATGTACACTATATAATATGCAGAGTAAATTAAATGTCCCATTGGCAGACAAATATCACCTCAACCAAGAATGAGGGTCCCAGTTTTCATCAAGGGGAAATTCCTGAAAGCCTCTCATGTTGTAAACAGGGAATAGGGATATGTTTGAGGTGCTGGTTCCTTCACATGTTGGCTTCTTCCTAGTGCCCTTCTCTTCCTTCAAGGACATGAAAAGAGGCTGCAACTATGTCTTCTCTCTTACTGTAAGAAGTAGGAAGACCAGAGTCTCCCTTTTCTCAAACTCTCCCCAACTCCACCCCTCATGCAAGTGCAGATCTTAGAATAATCACTCACTTCCAATAAGGAGAGTCCCATGCAAATAGCCTTTGAGGTTCTGGTTATACTTTCCTAACATCTGCTGGTTTTCACTACTATGTAGTCTCAAGGAAGGGGAGTGCTAACGAAAGCTTTAGCTTGATAAATCCATGGTCTATCTTGGGCTATTTTTTGGTGCAAATGCCCCAGTCAGCTAGTTAGTCATTTTTAGTCTTTTTTTTTTAACTGAACTACTTGACTTGGCATTATAAAGCTGCTTTCAGTTCCTGAATTACTCCTGTCAATAGTCTCTGTTTAATATTTATAATGCTCCTCGAATTTCCTCTGTTGATTATCTGTACTTTAACCTGCCAATCTCTTGTTTGTACGTAGTCATTTGTATATTGTGTCCCCTTTAGAGTAGGACCTTTTTTTGTGTCTCAGGCCCTTAGCACAGAGCCTGGGATCTAGCAGGCATTTGTGGCCTGACTTACTGGCTGCCATTATTAAACAGGAATGTGATTTATGCAAATAATCTATAATTCAAGTGACCTGCTTCTGCTTCTCTGTCAATTCTTCCCTCCACTTGCTCAGGCTTGATCATCTGCTCTTTTAACTCTCCTTCCCTCCTTTTAATGTCTGTCACAATTCACTCTTCTAGAGCTGAAGATTGTTTACTTGACTCATCCCTTTCCATTACTACCCTTCCTCTTAAACCATCCTCTCCTATCTTTGTTTCTGTTTATTTTCCTCTTGAATTTAGGAAGATCCAAGTGGGATGCCCCTCAACTCAGCTGTGGGGGTCACAGGACTTGCTGGTAGGGTCAGGTAATTAACCTGGGACAACCTTCAACTGCCCGATGCTTCCCTGGGGACCCTGAGGAAGATTCACATTATATACCCATTAAAATGGCAAACCCTTTTTCACTGAAAGAACTCAGAAACAGAGTATGCAGAGGAAGGTGCTTATTACACTTCTAGCAAGGAAGCAGGTGTGGTGCTCACTATGGACACACCCACAATGATGTAGAAGCAGGAGTGAGGTTATACAGTTCTATCCTTCCTGGTCAACTTAGGGTAGGTCAAATTCCTCACTTTATTTCCCTATATTCCCTCTATAAATGCAGATTATATGCAAATTACATGGACATGGTAGTGAGGATACTTGTGACCTCTTCTAAGGTCAGAACTGTGTGCCACACCCCCACCTTTCTAGTTCTCTTTGGCCATTGTCACAGTTCCAGGAAGGCCACTTAGTAAGATCTTAGGTAAAGTCTTAGTAAGATAATCAAGCTTCCTCATAGTTATTGATTATGTTCCGATAACTTTTGTGGGAGCAAAACAAGGTGCCATAATATCCCCTCTTACATGAACAAGTGCAGCCTTCATTAATGAATTCTTAAAATATGACATTTAGCTTTTATTTTTTTGTCATGGTTTTCATTTAGTCAGATGATTCTTAGATTATCTCTTCTTGATCTGTTTCCCAGGTCAGTTGTTTCAGATAATACTTACCTTTAATTTTGTTTTTATCTTTCCTAATGTTTTGATTTTGTTCTAATATTCTTCTTGTGTCATGGAGTCATTGATTTCTATTCTATCTCTTCTAATATAGTGTAGGCTTTCTGTTAAGAGTAAGTCAATAGGTTTCAACATTGCCTTTGACCTTCACTACCTTTCCTAGTGCATTATTTCAGAGCAAACACTTGTTTAAAATGCAAAAAAAAAAAACCCTAAAACAAAACCAACCCCCAAATCTAATCAAAGAACCTAGTTTATCTTTATCTAGAGACAAAACCACTTATAAAAATGGAGATGTAAAATAAATGAAGGGTTAAATAGAGCAGCAGAAACCCCCAAGTGCAGAATACTTGTTGGCTATACCTCAGAATACCTGAATTAAGAGAGAGTGAAGGGATAATTTCACCATGTACAGCAGTGTGGCAAAAGATACAGACAGGCAAATAGCAAAATCCGTGTAATTAGAACACTCATTAAGTGAGTCAGTGAGAGAGAATAGGTTCCAGCTACTCATGATTATATTTAATTAGGCGAGGAAAGCTGTTTCTTTCCTTTCTCATTGCTTGTGTGTATATGCTCTCTACTTTCTCCTTTCTATAGAAAGCAAAAATTCCCAGGGTTCTCCTATCACACTAGGCTTCTATCTTCCATTATCCTTTTCTCCATCCTCCCAGCTATGAAAAAACTATACTTACGGGAAGTATGATGATAGAATTTCTAATAATTTTCAAGGTGTCATTTTGGGGGGCAAAGTTTGCTATTTCCTATTCTAAATGATTAGTTTTTCTTCCAGTTCTTTCTTTTCTAACTCTCATTTAATTTAACATCATTTAAGAGTGCAATGGATAGCATACCAGACTTAGAGACAGGAAGACATCTTCCTGAATTCAAGCACTTACTACCAGTGTGACCTGGGGCAAGTCACTTAAGTCTCTTTGCTACAATTTCCTCATCTGTAAAATGAGCTGGAGAAGGAAATGGCCAACCAGTCCAGTATCTTTGCCAAGAAAATGCAAAATGGGGTCACAAAGAGTCAGACACAATTTAAAATGACTGAACAACAATAAAGAGTGGGACTCCATTGATTATCCCATTCACCCAAAATTACATATTATAAAAATAAATGTTTATTGATTTTTTAAACATCATTTATTCCCCCTGTGTATTTGACTCCTGCCTATTCTCAGAGAATCATGGTTATAGCAAATAAAAAAAGAAGAGGAAAAAAATACCCCAATCAATCAATATATTGAAAAAATCTGATACTCTATACCATGATCCACAGCTAGATTTCCATCCTCTCCCTCACTCCACACTCTGCATAGGATGGGGAAGAGATATTTTTGTATATCTCTTCTTTGATGCCAAGCTTTTTCCCCCTTTAGTGTTTGCTTTTTCTAGATAAAAACACTTCTTGATTGAGTCTATAAAACAATCAGAACCAAATATGAGTAGGACTTGTGCACTTCCTTTATCGCGTGAATGACTTGGACACATTTTAAAGACACCTGTATGGAGGGTGTTGTGAGACTAAGGCTATCTATTTTTCCACTATTATCTCTTCAACTTAAGTTTTATTTTTTCCCTTGTTTCCTTGTGTACTTTTAGAAAGAAATCTTTTAATGGTTCTTCTGTTGTTGTGGTGGTTGCTTTAATCTCTTAATGTGTGTGTGGGATAGAGAACACTACCAGATTTTTAAAATCAGAGTCTGAGTTGAAAAGCAGAAAGAGTCCTTTATTCTTTCTCATGAGAAAGGGCACAGCCCTAGTGGCTGCAACATCAGCCAGGGAGTGCAAATTCTGAATCTTGCAGGCTTCTGTTATCCTAATCCTAACCTGGCCCACTCCCCAGTCTGTTCTCACCATTGGTTGGTGAGGTGGGCTCAAAATCTCAAACTAATTGGCACAAAGCAATCTCAGTCCTTCATTACCATAATTATTCGTGAATTAGTATCCTATCAGAGGATGGTGTTTTGTAATCCCTTATTATGCACGAAATTTGGAGGCAGCCAATGAGGGTTACAGCTGACAATCCTTTTTTATCATAATTATTCATTTGATCCCTCTACTCAATCAGAAGGGAACATCCTCATTCCCTTATGCATATCTACACACCAGATTTGGGAGCAACCAATGAGAAGGCTAGTATTGTTTCCTTTAAATGTTGCTACCTCCTTCCCAGGCCTGTGGAAACTTAATCCTTTGCTATTTCTTACAATGTCTTTCTCTCTTTTTTCACATTTTTTTTACTGGGGTAATTTATTTAGTTACTTATGTCTTATTTGTTTGCTGTATTTGTTTACTCTTCTTCTATTTCTGTTGTCTAGGATTTTTGCAAAATAAATAATCCTTTTTTTTTTTTTGGAGGGCAATTGGGGTTAAGTAACTTGCCCAAGCTCACACGGAGATAGATTTTTGTTTGTGTGTGTGCATTAAGTGTCTGAGGCAGGATCCGAACTCAGGTCCTTCTGACTCCAGGGTCGGTGCTCTATTCATTGTGTCACCTAGCTGCCTTCAAATTATTTCTTGCATTATGGTGTTCAGTTTTTGTGATTTCTCATGTTCTTCTGGCAGACCTAGGATCTTTAAGAGATCTATAATCTTTATGCATCTGACTGACCATCATAATTCAAAGTTTTCTATCCCACAAATGAATTTTTTTTTTGCTGTTCAGGCCATAAATTATGCTTTCATGATTCTTATTTTTCTCTTTAACCATTTGGGAGCATCCTGTTGTGGTTCCATGCTTCTCTTAGAAATCTGCCTGGTCCTTTACCTTATCAGGTGTTGATTGTTTTTCCTTTGTACTGTAACATTTATTCAAAGATGTTTGGATTTGTTTAGTCACTGTGGCAGCTATCTTCCTTTATGTTATTTAAATCTTCTCAACTGATTTCTCTGCTTGTGCTCAAGTTTTTCAACTGATTTTTCATCCTTCTGTGAACTTTAATAGTTTTTTTCTTCCCTCCCCTTAAATTTCCCTATTGTTCACTTTCTTATCCCTTCCTGTTTTATGATAATCCTGTTGTACGCCTATAGGTTAGGGTTAGCCTCCTTTGCTGTTAATTCACTTGATTATTACCTCATTGAGGATTCATGTCTCTTACTCTGTGAAAACAGCTGAAATCGCTTACTTTGTATAGCTCTTCTTTTGGAGAGTTTTGAGGATTGGAGAAAATGTCTAGTACACCGTTGTATTGATCATGTGACCCCATAATTCTTTTCATTATTTCTCTGTTATTTTTTTTTTAAGCAATTGGGGTTAAGTAACTTGCTCAAGGTTACACGGCTAGTCATTATTTATGTGTGGGTGCTCATTTTCTGAGGCCGGTTTCGCTCCCGGGTCATCCCAACTCTAAGGCCAGCGCCACCTAGCCGCCCCTCTGTTATATTTTTACCTTGTCTATTTAAAATTTTTTTAAATTTTATTTCTCCCTCTTTAAAAATCAGTTTGGTTAAAGAATTTGCAATTTTGTTAATCTTTTCAAAGAATCAACTTTTAGTTGTGTTTATCACATCTATATCTTTTTGATGTTGAAAAAACGTTATCATATTTTGTGTTTTAGGCACATGTGACAAAAACCAATTTTTATTAATTTATCATGATTCTAAATCCAAGCATTTCTAGGGGAAACAGAGTCAGAAAGACATAGACTGAGAGAGAAAGAGGAAGAAAGATTTAAACAGAGAAAATGAGAGAATGAGAGATGTTCAAAATGGAAGAAATGCTCTCAGACACATCTTTTTCACGAGACATTTTGAAGTAGCAGTTATAGGAATAATTCCAACCTCTTAATTAGATATCTCATATTTTTTTTCTTTTCTTTTTCCTTCTCTCTGAAAGGACTAGATTTATTACCCACCTAAGAGCAATACTTTCTCCATTTCCTGAAGGGATTAGAGCATTGGTCATAGGGAAAATATCCTTGTTCTTTCTTCACTTATGACCGTGGGGAGAACCCTTAAGGAGAGTGTTCCAACATTCATAAGTGATCCAGGAGAATGATTCTCTAGGGGCCTTCCTGAAAGATTAAGTAGCTACTGTTCTATTAGATGGAATAGGACGTTAAACCTAAACTGTGTGACAATGGTTTATTATAATGTGTCATTTTCCTTATTTAAGACTTCCTTCAGGCAAGTAAGAACTTTAGAACAAAGAAATATTTATTTCTTAATATTTTCAGCCAAACTTAAAAAAAGACGTTTCTAAATGTGCTTTCATATTGGTTTCCAAACAATAAATTTTTCTTTTTATTTATTCCTCTAATTTTTTATGCTTTGTGCACATTTGAGTTTTCTGTCTAATTTTAAAAATCTCATATTCTATTCATTTAACTTATTTTTAAAAATTAATGTATGTTTTAAAAATATAATCAGTGATGTTCTGATAATTGTTTACTATCATGTTCTTTAAAAATGTACTCTATGCTTTTAAGTTTAATTTGAATTATTATTTCTCCAACACTTTCTTAAGTCTAGGTAATTAAAACAATAAATCAAACCTTTATTTGTAGTGTTTGCATATTTCTGAGGTGTGAATGCTCACACTGAAAATTCGTTCTTATAAGCAGGTTTGAACTGACTCCTGCATAATATTTATCCCCTAGTATTGCTTTAGCTGCATCCCCCAAATTTTGGTATGTTGCCATTTGTGTCACTATTGTTTCTAGTATTTCTTTTTTTTTGGGGGGGGGGGTTGGTTTTTTTTTTTGAGGGCAATTGGAGTTAAGTAACTTGCCCAAGGTCACACGGCTAGGTTTTTTGTTTGTGTGTGCATTAAGTGTCTGAGGTCCGGATACGAACTCAGGTCCTTCTGACTCTAGGGCCGACGCTCTACTCACTGCGCCACCTAGCCACCCCCTGTTTCTAGTATTTCTAGTATAATATTTTGGATTTCATTTTTAAATCCATTTAGGTCTTCATCTTTTGCTTGTGCTCTCTGAATTATTTACTTAAAGTGAGACTATCCATTGCCCTTTTGTTGGCCTGTACTTTTTTGTGACATTTAACTGCATTTTGTTGGTAACCATTGGTGTGAAGGGTGGGGACGACTTTTAGATAATGCATAATAAAAATAACATGCTAAGACTTATTCAATGTCCATTATGCAGGATTCTTTAGTCTTAGCATCAGACACTGTTTGATGCCAGGTGCACTTCTTCAGGGCATGGGCAGATCTCTATTGCCACCTAATGGTTCGTTGCAAGAAAAAAGAAAAGTGTCTAGGCAATCCCCAGGGCCTTTGCTTTCAGAGCACTCTTTCTATGGGGAAGGTTTTTGGTGATATTTTCCCTTGGATATTTCTGTACAACATCCAAACCCCAAGTAAATACACCTGCTTTCAGTATTGGACAGGATAAAATTGATTTTGAGTGTTACCAAAGTGAGGAAATCAGAAGACTTGGATTTGTAGTCCTGGCATTAATGCTAGGTGTTTAAGTGACCCTGAGAAAACTATTTAGTTTTTGTGAACCCTAGTTTCCTTTCCTCTAAAATGTGGGTAATAATACTCATAACGACATAGCCTCTGAGTCAGGAAAACCTAGGTTCAAATCCTATTTCAAATATTTGAATAGGTCTGGGCAAGTTGCTTAATTCACTTGTTTTCAAGACTGTCAATTACAGAGCTGATCTGGATTAGTGGGAAGAATTTCCTTACATCACTGAAATCACAGATCCACAATGATACTATTGTTGCTAGGCAACAAACATTTATTAAATGCATCCATCCAATGTGACAGGTGCTAGAGATACAAATACCGAGCAACATAAAAAAAGATAGTTCCTTAGGGAACTTTTAAAAAAATTTTTTTATCTTAAAAATATTTTCACATCAGTCATGCTGTAAAGAAGAATCAGGGGGCAGCTAGGCGAGCACTGGCCCTGAAGTCAGGCGGACCTGAGTTAAAATCCAACCTTAGACAACTAACTGTGTAGCCTTGGGCAAGTCACTTAACCCCAATTGCCCAGCCTTCCCCATTCCAAAAGAAAAAAAAAAGAATCAGAACCAAAGGGAAAAAACACAAGAAAGAAAAGAGCAAAAAAGAGAAAACAGTGTGCTTCCATCTTCATTCAAATGCCATATTTCTCATATTTCTTTCTCTGGATGTGGAAAGCATTTCCCAAGTTTAGTCTTTTGGAATTGTCTTAGATTCCTGCATTGTTGAGAAAAGTTAAGTCTATCAAAGCTGGTCATCACAAAATGTTGCTGTCACTGTGCACAACATTCTCCTGGTTCTGTTCACTTCACTCAGCATGGATTTATATAAGTCTCTCCAGTTTTTTCTGAAGTTCACCTGCTCATCATTTCTTTTTTTCTTTTTAAAGCAATTGGGGTTAAGTAACTTGCTCAAGGTTACACCACTAGTCATTATTTATGCGTGGGTGCTCATTTTCTGAGGCCGGATCTGATCTCGGGTCATCCCAACTCCGAGGCCGACGCGCCACCTAGCCGCCCCCTGCTCATCATTTCTTATGGAACAATAGTATTCTATCACATTCATATACCACAACTTGTTCAGCCATTCCTCAATTGATGGGCATCCCCTCAATTTCTAGTTCTTGGAGGGAATCTTACTTTCTAATGGGGGAAGACAATATACAAAAGGAAACTGATGAAGAAAAAAGGGCTCCACCTGGAAGCATTATATTGAAGTCCAGAAAGACAGAAGCACAGCTCTGAAAGATCATAAACTGATGTGGTCTGGGCGATTCAGCTCTGCCCTTCAGAAAAAAGAGTGAAGTGGGGTAGAAAGAAGGGGATTTTAGCCAGCCAACTTTCCTTTCCATAGTACCACCTACAAGTAACAAGGAGTAAGTAATCTTATCCTGAAACTTATTTTTTTCCTCTTTTTTTCTGTTTAGGATTGCAAATACCATTTTGGTCCTTGGCATTTGCTTTTTTTTAAGGAGAATTTTTTTTGTTTGTTTAATCTTAATTTTTTCTTCTCTGAATTTTAATTTTAAAAATATGTTTTATGTGATTTTTAAAAAAATATTTTAAGCTGACTCAAACCCACTTGGTTACTTTTGAGGAAATTTACTGTATATTGCTTAGTGTAGTGAGATTAGTTTACTATTTTTTCCCTTTTTTCTACTCTCCCAGTGAAGTAATGCTGGGGAATGGTTGGCTTCTCACCTATATTGCTTAGTGTAGTGAGATTAGTTTACTATTTTTTTCCCTTTTCTCTACTCTCCCAGCATTATATATGGAGATATATGGAGTATTTTTTGAGCTTCTTGACTCATGAAAAAATGCTGATATGGATTGGAAACATATTGCCCAGCTGCCTGAGTTAAAAAAATAAATTAAAAATTTAAATAACCGTGTCTCAATATGGTATTAACGATTGTAACCAACTTGGAGATGAGAAAGTGGGGAGTTGTGTGAGAGATAAAGTATCATATTGGGCAGAGGCAACAGAGTTTAGCGTCAGCAAAGCCTAGGTCTGAATCCTGCTACTGATGCCTGTTAACTATGTAACCAGAACAAGTTACTTAAACTCTCTGTAATTCAGTTTTCTCATGTCTAAAATGGGGATAATAGCAATTAAAATGAATTTTAGTTATTAAGCATTCCAGAATCCTAGATGAACTTTTTTTTTTTGCTTTTTGGGGGGCAATTGGGGTTAAGTGACTTGCCCAAGGTCACACGGCTAGTTTTTATGTTAAGTTTCTGAGGTCAGATTTGAACTCAGGTCCTCGACTCCAGAGCCAGTGCTCTATTCACTGACCATGTAGCCACCCCTTGGATGAACTTCTATGTCAACCTAGACGTGGGTAGGAGCAGTAGCATAAGGGGAAAAAAGTCAATATAAACTGGTACTGTGTTTGAGCTGTAAGGCCATCACAACAGGGAAATCCTGAAATATTCTTCTCCGTTGGACTATGATAGAGTCATTAATGAGGAGCTTTTTTTTATGGTAAAAGTGTAACCATGATCCCTGCTTGGATCTGCAGATAACTACAGGCAGAGCAGTATGGAGTTGGAGCTGTGTACAGTGTGAAATTTATGGAGAGCTTGGAAAGAGGACTAAATGAAAGATTATCAATGACATTTACTGGGAGTTGTGCGCAGCTACTGTAGGAGGTGCACAGAAAAATTATGAGAGGCACCACTTGCCATGGGCCCTATGTAGTGCATAATAGAAGTTTCCCCCCCTCATTGGAGGTCTTAAGTAAAGGTTGAGTTAACATATGTTGGTATGTTGTAAGGGGGATTCTATTGCAGGTAAGTTTACCTTTTGATTCAGATTCTATGGTTCTGTAATTATGACCAAGGAAGAGTTGCTCACTTTTTCTGTTATCTCTGAAAGAAGCTCTTTCTTTAACCTGTAATTAAATTTTGTCTTTGAGTTTCATTATATGAATGCTTACAAGAACAATTAGTGATAACACACTGGGTGGCACCATATAATGAAATGCCTCCATTTTTTATGTAGGGGCAATGAGTTAGAGAGGCAGAAAATTCCCCTAGATGAACCTGGATTCTTTTCAAGAAAGAGTCCTTGGCATAAATCATACTAATACAAGGCCAAGTCCTTTATAGACTTTCACATTTTTGTTATTGGTAGAGCAGGCATTGAGTACTGGAACTTGTTATAAGATCAATAGCAGACCAGAGTGGCAGAGGTCCCAATGAGAGGGATAGTTAACAAATTAGAATTAGATGTAACAAAATAGAATAAATAGAATTAGGATAAAAAGCCAGTAGGATTAACAATATAGGATGATGGAATTGAATAGAAATGATTAGATAAGTATAAACTTCTACTTAAAAAAAAATCAGTTCTATAAGCATGACTAGACAACTCTCTTTTTCATTTTTTTGGATGGGGAAAGGTAAGGCAATGGGAATTAGTCACTTGCCCAAGGTCAAACAGGTAGTAAGTGTGTCAGGTATCTGAGGCTGAATTTGAACTCAGCTGCTCCTGACTCCAGGGCTGATGCTCTATTACTGTACCACCTAGATGCCCCCTACATTCATTTTTCAATAATTTTTTAGTTCTAAATTCCCTCCCTCTCTCCCTTCCCTCCTCCTTGAGAAGGTGAGCACTTAGACAAAGATTATACAAGTGCAATCATGAAAAATACATTTCTACACTAGCCACATTGAGACTGTGGGCAAAGTGTGGATGCTTAACAAAACTGGGCATGAGGTAGTACAATGTGGATATTGCTAACAAATTTGCTCAGTATCAGAGTTTTGTTTGTTTCTCATTGTGCAGGACCTGGCAAAACTCTTGAGTTTTGTGGCATGTGGCAGTTAGTTGGTGACAGTCTACCCAGATTCATCAGCTAGAGCAGTGCATTGGCTGCTGAATACAAAGCCTTGATGTGGATCTCCAGTACTTGCTGTGTAATAGGAACCACAACATTCTGCTCACGATAATGATGCTACTAAATGGGACAGATGTCAGAGCATGTAGCCATGTAGCACAGCGCATGATTTCCATGACTGTAGGTGAGCCTGAAATAGATCCAGCCAAGGATTATGGGGTACTCATCTAGTCTACTGAAGTGTGGAGAATTTTCTTTCAATTTCACTTGGAATAGGGATCCCACTTGTCATTCCACTTAGACCATTATTTCTCAACTTTAAAGCAAAATAGGCAAGATTTCATGTCCTCATGTGGGCATCTATTTACTAGTTCCACATTTGGGTATTATTGCTTCTTATTTTATCTTAGTGAAAGTTTGTCTCCTCAGGTTATGCTGGGGGAGTCCAGTGGGGTCAGTGATATTCATCCTTTCCCCCTCCATCAGTTTAGATTAAGCACAAGCAACTTTTGAAATGGGCTATGCCAATATTTCAACCCTTTCTTTTCTTTTCTGACCTGTCTTTAGTGAGGAGAAGGGAGACACTGACTTTGGTGGACTGAGTCTAGGGAGGGAGCAAATAGTACATATCGGCCATCAACTATTGTGACGAGTATGTTCTGCTTGTTGATTTTCCCAGTAAGGCAGCCAACTTTATTGACTCTAAGACAATCAGTGGAGGAAAATCAGTGGGGTCCAAAATACCATGTTCTTTTTCTGGTTAATACATTGAAAGGCACCATGGGGTAGCAGATAGAGACCTGAGCATTGGATGCTTGCTAGCTGTGTGCCCTTGGGTAAGTCACCTGACTTTCCTGGGATTCAGTTTCTTCATCTGTAGAATGCAAGGTTTGGATTAGAAAACTTCTAAGGTCCCTTCCTACTCTAAATTTATAATCCTTATAAGCCTTTAAGCTTGTTACTGGATGCTTTGCTCTCTAGGCAAATATATTATCCTCAAATGAAAAGGATGCTGTTGGCTCACTATCAGTAAAATGTGGGCTTTTTGTTTGTTTTAAATTCTCCCAAGTCATAATAAATTTTCTATGAACCAATATCACTCTTTATAAGAATACCTTTTTGTGAGTAGTTTGTTAGGGTTAGGGACACATACTGTGCCCATAGAACTGAGTTTTACTTGATTTGAAGCTAACAGATCTGTTCTTTGACTATTGTGGTTGCCTAGCAACAGGGGACATCGAAGTGGTGGCAGGAATTCTAAAACTCCAGGGAATGGATTAGTCAGTGCCTGCCCAATGGAGGGGGGTCCTCAGTGCAGCCAGGCTTGAGATGGGGTTATGCTATAGCAGGAAACCTGGGTCTGTGACCCCACAGTCTGAGAAGGTCATGCAGGACACAGCAGACAAGAGGAGGTGAGTTCCTAGTTTGTTGAATCCGCTATATAGTGGAAGTGATAGGACAGACCAGCAGGCTGCTCAGTGATGCAGACAGAATACTTACTTTGGCCTCTGAGAAATGGGAGCAGATTCATTATCCTTCCAAGGAGTATGTGGCAAGTATCTCCTCCTCTGCTCACTACAAAAAGCAACTGTGTTTACATCCATAGTTAACTATTATGATTCCACAGCTTTTCTCTAGTGGTTTTGGTGGTCAGCAAGCTCAGTATGAATTGAGTTTGATATGACAGCCAAGAAAGCTAATGCCTTCTTGGGCATCATTAGCAGAGGTAAGGTATCCAGCCTTAGGGATATGAAAGGATAGAGCATTGATGAGATTACATCTAGAATATTGAGTTAGGTTATAGTCACTACTTTACAGGAGACAACTGATCAGCCAGACAGTGTCCAGAAGACGCTGACCAGGGTGTGAAGGAGGGCTCATGCCATATGAGCATTAGTTGAAGCTCCTAGGGATATGTAGTATGCAAAAGAGATGTGGGGAGGACAGCCAAGGGGTCTTCAAGTATTACCAGGCATGTCATGTGGAAGAGAGATTTGTTCTGCTTGACTTTAGCTGTGTGATAAAGTCAATAGAACACTGGGCCTTGAGTTAGGAAGAGCTGAGTTCAACTCCAGCCACAGACACATACTAGACGTGTGGGCAAGTCACTTAACCTCTCTCTGCCTCAGTCTCATAGACTATGAAATGGGAATAACAATAGCACCTACCTTACATGGTTGTTGTTAGGATCAAATGAGATATTGGAGAGCATTTAGCATGGTGCCTGGAATGTAGAGATACAATTAAGTCCACAAATGATCAATACCTAAATACAGGATAATCTAGAGGTTCTGGATTTGAGGCACAAAAATGCCATGTGACTTTAGTGATTTAACCTTTCTTAGTTTCTCATTCATAAAGTGAGGAGGTATCCAGAGGGAAGAATTTTGTGATTTATGGGAGGATGTGGGCAAGAATCAATTAGGATTAGAAGGTCTGGCTACGTTGTAATTTGGGTGATTGGAAGAAATGTCTGTAGATAGGATTTCATGGAGCTATGAAAGTGTTGAAGTATAATGAATAAGGAGGTTGTACCTGAACTAGATTACTGCTAAGATCCATTTCAGGTAAAAAAGTCTTTGATCTTTAAATTGGACCATATTCAAGTATTGGAGTAATCAACTGAAAAACAATACTTTGGTCTAATTGTAACATCCTCAATGTTCGTATGGTCTGAATTTGTCTATGTTCTTGGTGGTGAGAGCTGTGCTTGAGGAAGGAGAAAGAGCATGAAGAGAAATAGCTCCCTGATCCCTTACATTTATTTATATGTATTAATGTATGGGTCCATTTACAGTGATTCTAAGTTTGTACTCAAAAGTGAACAAGATAGAAGAAAAATATATGCATGGTCAGCCTGTCTTCTTAAGGCTTTTGATACATGCATACATAGGTACATAACTATTTATGTATGTACATAGATGTACACACACATTCGATACATAAATATGTAGATACAGATATATAGATAGATACACACATATATGTATACATAAAATCTTTGCAAACCTTAAAGCCCTATATAAATGTTAGATGTTACCATCATCATCACCATTTTCATCATTGTTGTTAGTTTTATTGCATTATGGCCAGTAAAAGATAATTTAAATGTATCTGTCCTTCATTTGTGAAGTTTTTATGCCAATTTTATGGACAATTTTTGTAAAAAAAGGTATCATGCAGTTCTGAAATTGTGTGTTCTTGCTATTTCCATTCAGTAATCACCAGGCAACTATCATATCCAGCTTTTCTAAAATTTTATTCAGGGGGCGGCTAGGTGGTGCAGTGAGTAGAGCCCCGGCCCTGGAGTCAGAAGGACCTGAGTTCAGATCCGGCCTCAGACACTTAACCCACACAAACAAAAACCTAGCCGTGTGACCTTGGGCAAGTTACTTAACCCCAATTGCCCTAAAAGGGGCGGCTAGGTGGCGCAGTGAGTAAGAGCGCCGGCCTCGGAGTTGGGATGACCCGAGATCAAATCTGGCCTCAGAAAATGAGCACCCACACATAAATAATGACTAGCCCTGTAACCTTGAGCAAGTTATTTAACCCCAATTGCTTAAAAAAAAAAATTTATTCAGGTGTTTAACTTCTTTCCTTTTTTATTACATTTTTTCTAAGTTTGACAAAAGTTCATGAAGGGTTCCCCCACTATTATAGTTTTATCATCTATTTTCCTTTGTAACTCATTTAATTTTTCCTTTAAGTATTTAGATGCTATGCTATATTGTGGAATATATGTTAAGTACTCAGATTAGTTAATTATCTATAGTTCCTTTAAGCATGGTGTATTTTTCCTATTGATTTCTTTTAACCAAATCTAATTTACTTTTCCCTCATCCAAAGTCATGACTATTACTCTTGCTTTTTTTCTTTTACTTTAGCTGAAGAATAATAGATTTTGCTCCAATCCTTTATTTTAACTCTGTGTGCATCTTACGTTTCACATGTATTTCTTTTTTTTTTTCTTTTTGGAGGGCAGTTGGGGTTAAGTGACTTGCCCAAGATCACACAACTAGTAAGTGTTAAGTGTGTGAGGCTGGATTTGAACTCCTGTCCTCCTGATGACAGGGCTGGTGTTCCACTCACTGCGCCACCTAGCCGCCCCAACATGTATTTCTTGTAAACAGCATATTGTTCGGTTCTTTTTAAAAAATCCATTCTGCTCCCTTCTCTCTTTTGGATGAGTTCATTCCATTCATGCATGCAGTTATGACTGTTAATTGTGTATTTCTCAACACCTTATTTTCTTATGCTTTTCTCCCTTTTTAGTTCTTGCCCTTCTCTTGATAAAGAGGAGTGGTAAATTAATAGCCATCTTTGCTTCATGCAATCAACTTCTACTCCCCTTTATTTTCTTCTCTTCACTCAAACACCAGAATAGATTCTTATTCTTTCTTTTCTTCAAAACACTCCGCTGCATGCATGTTTCAACCCATGAGGTTAGAGTTTCTTTAATTTAGAAATAATTCCTTTTCGATTTTACCTTCCTTCTAATGATCTCTTCCTCTCTTTCCTTCTAGTTTCCCTGTTGTGTTTGTAACAGATTTATTTCCATCTTTGTGCATGGAAATATTCTACTATCCTTTGATTAGTTCAGATAAAAGTGAGGGTCCAGTGACACTTTGCTGGCCTCACTCCTTTCTGCTTGTTTTATAGTCTTTAACTAGTCCTCTCAGATTATGTGAGATAGTAAAGAGAGTGAGATAGTGGCCCTGGCAAGACAAAACACAAGGGCTGGGCTGGGCTGGGCTAGGGTGGGGTGGGTTGGGGTGGAGTAATAGGCCATGATGGAAGGTGGGAAAGAGGGGGAGCAGATCAGTTATCCTCAGTTCACAGCTTCCCATGCACCAGAAGATATAGAAAAAATATGACACTTTATGTTGCAAAGGACCTGGTTTGCTTGTGGAATTGGATGTTAGAAAGGTTTCAAGGTGCAACTTTCTATGTTCTCTCACCATTTCCCTTGAATATAATCTCACATAAGTAAACACAAAATTTGATAAACTCAAACTGTTTCCTAAGAAATAAATTGTTTGAACAAATTTGTGTTTTCCAAACAAATGTTTAGCAGAACTGACTGAACTCATGTATTTTTAACTTTTTATTTTTTATTTTGCTCTTGATTCATGTATTTGCATTTCAATGTTTTTACTCCTCACTGGTTTTTTATTAGCATTTTTATTAGTCTTCTATTTCATTAAAAATCCCTTTTATCTTTTGTCATTTAATACTCAGCTTTGTTGAATGAATTAGTTTTGATTGTAATCTCATCTTTTTTGTCTTTTGGAATATTGTATTTTAAACCGTCTTTCTCCTTTATAGTAGCTGCTATCAAATTTTGTGTGTTTCTCACTATTATTCTTTGGTTTTTTTTTTTTAATTTGATCTGGAAGCTTTGGATTTTGACTTTGCTATTCCTTAAAATTTTCCTTTTTGGGTTTCAGGAAGTGAACAGTAGTAGATTCTTCTATTTTCTCTTTACTAAAATTATAATTCTAATAGACTTGGAGGCTTTTAGCTTATTATTCCTTGAAATATGAAATTTCTCTGAAATATGATCTTGACTTTTTAGACAATACAGTGATTCTTTGATTTTTCCTCTTTGACCTGTTATCCAGGTCATTTAAAAAAAAATGAGAGGTGTTTCCTCCAGTCTCTTGATATTGTTTTAATACTTCTTATTGTCTTGTGGAGCCATTTAATTTTGTACAATCCATTCTAATTTTTAAGGGACTTACTTGGGTCAAGTTTTTATACTTTTTAAAATAAATTGTTGGGGTGGCTAGGTGGCACAGTGAATAGAGCAATGGCCCTGGAGTCAGGAAGACCTGAGTTCAAATCTGACCTCAGACACTTAACACAAAAACTAGCCATGTGACCTTGGGCAAGTCACTTAACCCCAATTGTCCAGCTTTTCCCCTCCCCCCCAAATAATAAATTGTTAATTATCCTTCCAAATCTTTATTCTAGTACTATTGTTTTTTTTAAATTTTTTTCCTCAATAATAACAGATAGATAGCATTTACATAGCACTTTAAATTTTGCAAAGCACTCTATAAAGGTTATCTCATTTTATCCTTACAGCAGTCTTATCCCTATTTTACTGATGGGGAAATTGAGGTAAACACAGATTAAGTGACTTGCCCAGGATCATATAGTTAGTAAATATCTGAGACAGGATTTTAACTCAGGGTTTCCTGACTCTAAGACCAATGCTCTATTCATCAAACTACTTAAATGCCTCTACAAGTTATCTCATTTAATTTATTACATGATTTTTAAACTCTTACTTCATCTATTTCAGGAATTCTAGTTGGCCTTGTGGCTAGCTGTGTTTTGCTCAGAGGCTTTGCTTGTAGACGTTATAGAGCTGTCCTATTTTTCTGGGTTTGTTTCAGGAGTGCTTCTGGTTCCATAATAACATGGGTATTGTTTCAGCTATTCTTCCAGCCTAAATTATCACTGTGTTAGTAGCAAGTCTATGAATTTCTGGAGGGAATTTTAGGCCTTGTTTGGCCCTCATCTGTATTTTCTAGGGTCCTGCTGCTTTTTTCTTTGAGACTGAGTGCTTTGTTCATTAAGGATCTCAGGAGCTGCTCAGTCTGTGAATCTTCAAACGTTCAGTGTCCCCTAAGAAGTTTTGTCTAAAGCAAAGTCTCATGGTTGCCTTACTAGTTTGACCTTTGGAAACTGTAGATCTTGTTTGCTTCTGGGTTCTGTAGACTTGGACCTGTTTGGAACTTCAGTAGATTGCTTCTGACTCTATCCTCTGCCAACTAGCCAGAAGGCATTCCAGGTTTAGAGTGACAGAACTCTTGAATTGCTCTCCTTTCTCTTCTTATTCAGCTGTAAACCCTAACCTATGTTTGTGGATTGAATTTTTGAATCCTGATCTAATCTCTCAGGCTTAATCTCTCAGACCCAGTCCATGCTACACAATGTAGAGGCCTTCTTGTAGGATCAAAATAGATTAGGAAATCGTTTCAACAATACTTTATTAAGAATTCTAATTGTATCCAAGTCTGGTTTGTTTTGTGTACCTGCATAAGGAAATTATGAAGATGGTCCCAGACATTCATTTCTTCAGAAGAGACAGATGGATAGAGGACACTCCATGGAGGCAGAGAGACTTGGAAATGGCAGATATGTATGGAAAACTGGCCCTTTCATATCTATGAACTTGTTTGCTTTCCTAGAGGCTGCTAGAACAGATTTCCTTGGTGATATTGGATCCTCTTTCTTGATTTGGTGTATTATAGTCTGCTGACTTCTCTGAATTCTGTTCTCCATTTTCTTGAAAAAAAATGAGTTCACTATTCATTGTTTGTAATGGCCTTTTTTTTTTTTTTGCTTTTTGGAGGGGGGAAAGTAGGGCAATTGGGGTTAAGTGACTTGCCCAAGGTCACATGGCTAGTTTTGTATTAAGTGTCTGGGGCTGGATTTGAACTGAGGTCCTTCTGACTCTAGGGCTGGTGATCTATTCACTGCACCACCTAGCCACCCCTGGTAATGGTCTTTTAAAATTTAATTTAAAATTTTTTATATTCTTTCCTGAAATAGTATTTGATGGGAAAGAACTAAGGGCTACTCCTTAAGAATGTCCAGAGAAGTGACTTTCCTCTTGAAACAGATCTTTACCCCTCTACAAATATCTGAGGGCATAGATAAAGAAAATTCTAACCTAATTGGAGGTAGGCAAGGAAGGAGCAAGTACCCAGAGGTGGTCTTTCTTCTTGTTCCTCTTAAGGCAAATTCACAGTCTCCCATAGAGAAGGGTTGCCTCAGATTCATCCCACCCATGAGCTGCATCAATATATTTAGGCCTATTTGAATATACTTATCTTACATATTTACTTATATTGTAAATATTGCATTTTATTGTTTATATTATTGCTATATGCACAGGAAATTCCAAATCTCATATTCTTTCCAGGGTACTATATTTTTTTCAGTCGTACAAGTTCCATTGTAGAAATGGCACAATTTATTTTGTTAACTTTAATTTGTTTTTCCCCCCAAAGGTAATAGACCTTCAAAGGTCTATATTTTCTTTATTATTTTACGGCATAGTTTTCGTTTATATATGCTGAATTATCATGATTTGCAGCCAACCTCCAATTTCTTTCAGATTATTATTTCCTTCCCAAGAATTATTAAAATAAGGCCATGAAGATGATTTCCTTTGGTATATTTATATTTCATAGGTGAGCATTTCTTAAATGTGTACTTGAGCATTTATTAAGTTGCCACATAAATCTGAATTTATTACAGAGATCTCTTTGCTAATGGGTTGTTTTCCATTTCCTGGAAAGGGAAGTTGATAGAGCCAAATTGGATTTCAAAGCATCTCTGGTTCTATTGCTGACTGATTTGAGGAAAATTACTCCCTATACAAGGGTTCTTAACCTGGATCTCTGAATGTGGATGGGAAAAAAATTACATCTTTTTTTTTTTTTTTTCTTTTTGGAGGGGGGAAGGCAGGGTAATTGGGGTTAAGTGACTTGCCCAAGGTCACATGGCTAGTAAATGTTAAGTGTCTGAGGCCAGATTTTACATCTTTATTTCAATAAAGGATTGGATTTCCTTTCTAATTTTAAGTATCTTATTTCATGCTTTTAAAAATATTATTCTGAAAAAGAGTTCATAGGCTTTACCAGAGTGCTAAAGGAGCTCATGACACACACACAAAGTTAACCCCTGTGCTAGACAACTTCTCCATACTTTAAATAGAATTTAATAGTTATTGGTTTTGTAGCCAATGGTTAGGACCCTCCAAAGGATTCTAGGCTCACTGATACTTGGTTCAAATCCTTGTGTCCCTGACCCTTTGGGGATCAATGTCCTTCTTTGTCTCATTTTCTTCACCTAGAGTTGCTCTATAAAAATCTTCTAGTGTACTCATGATATAATAGCTCATTTCTAGGTTTCTCCAAATATTGTGTAACAGAGTCCCTTAGTCCCAAATAGGCACTCAAGGTGTTAATATGTACTGAGTATGAGGAAGCCTTTATTATATATATTTTTATCAGAACCCTATAGCAGCTCTATTTTAAAAAATAAAACCTTTTTAATAACAAAAATCTATTTTCTCTTTCTCCCAGCTCCCCTCTTTGGGAAAAAAAAAAGAAATACAACTCTTGTAAATACAACAAACTTTTGTAATGAATATGCATAGTCAAGCAAACAAATCCCTTCATTGACCATGTCCAAAAATATGTCTTAGTTTATATAATGAATCTTTTCTTCTCTGTCAGGAAGTAGTACATTTTGTCATGAGTCTTCCATGATTGTGGTTGGTCATTAGAATGATCAGAATTCTTTTTTTTTTTTTTAAAGCAGTTGGGGTTAAGTAACTTGCTCAAGGTTACATGGCTAGTCATTATTTATGTGTGGGTGGTCATTTTCTGAGGCCGGATTTGATCTCGGGTCATCCCAACTCCAAGGCCGGTGCTCTTACTCACTGCGCCACCTAGCCGCCCCAGAATGATCAGAATTCTTAAGTTTTTCTGATTTTTTTCTTTATAATATTGTTCTTATATAAATTCACCTAATTCTGCACTCTTTTAAAAATTTTAAAAATACTTTTTCTTTTTGGAGGAGGAAAAGGCAGGGTAATTGGGGTTAAGTGGCTTGCCAAAGGTCACATGGCTAGTAAGTGTAAAGTGTCTGAGGCTAGATTTGAACTCAGGTCTTCCTGACTCCAGGGCCAATGCTCTATTCACTGTGCCACCTAGCCACCACCTAATTCTGCACTCTTTACTCTGCTTCAGTTCATTTAAGTTTTTCTAGATTTCATTGAAATTACCCCCTTCATCATTTCTTTCAGCATAATGGCATTCCACCATAAAATACGAGCTATTATAAATATTTGTGTACTATTGATCCTTTTCCTCTTTATTTGGTTTCTCTGGGGGTATAAAATTAATAAATGTGTAAAAGAGTATTTATTCACAATTTAGTGACCTTTAAGTATAGTCCTGACTTGCTGTCCAGAATGGTCAGACCAATTCAAAGCTCTACCAAGCCCTGGCTCTGAGTTATAAAAACAGTAATTATTAAATTTCTATTTAAAATGTATACCACAACATATGTCATTCTTTTTTTGCCAACTTTGCTAATTTGATAAATTTGAGGTAAAACCTCAAAGTTGCTTTAATTTTCATTTCTCTAATTGTTAGTGATTTGTAGATTTTTTTTTAAATGGCTACTGAAAATTTTAATTTTTTTTCCTCTGAAAACTACTTATTCAAATAATTTTGACCACTTGTTTGTTGAAGAATTGATCTTGGTCTTATAAACTTGAATCTGTTTCTTATTTTTCTTTGAAATAAGACCTTTATTAAAGTAACTTGTTACATAGGATGTTTTTTCTCCAGTCACTTGCTGCCCTTCTAATTTTCACTCCATTGGTTTTGTTTATGTAAAAACTTATAAATTTTCTATGATTAAGATTGTTTATTTAATCTTGTGTGATCTTCCTTGTTTATTCATGAATTATCACTTGTTTATTCATGAACTCTTCCCTTACCTACAGATATAAAACACAATTTCTTCCTTGCTCCTCTAATTTATCACGTAGCCTTTAATATCTAAATCCTATGTCCATTTGATGTTTGTCTTGGTATGTGATCATCAATAAGCATCTATTAAGTGCCTATTATGTGCCAGGCATTGTGCTAAGTGCTAGGGATACAGAGAGACAAAAGACAGTCCTTGCTTTTGAGGAACTTACAATCTAATGGAGGAGATAACATACAAATACATACAAAGCAAACTCTATATAGGATAAATAGGAGATAATTAGCAGAGGGAAGGCATTGGAATTAGGAGGTGTTTGGAAAGGTTTCCTGTAAAAAGTGAGATTTTTAGTTGGAATTTAAATAATCCAGGGAGGTCAGTGGTCAGAACTGAGGGAAAGAGTTCCAGGCATGGGGAATAGCCAGGGAAATGCTCTGAGGTGAGAAATGGAGGGGTGGCTAGGTGGCACAGTGAAAAGAGCACCAGCCCTGGTGTCAGGAGGACCTGAGTTCAAATCCAGCCTCAGACACTTAACACAAAAACTAGCCATGTGACCTTGGGCAAGTCATTTAACCCTAATTGTCCCTCCAAAAAGCAAAAAAAAAAAAAAAAGGAGTATCTAGTTTGTGGAACAGCCAGGAGACCAATGTCACTGGTGTAAGAAGACTGAAAAGGTAGTAGGGGGCTAGTAGGGCTTTGAATGCCAAAGAGTATTTCGTATTTGCACCTGAAGGCGATTTATTGAGTAGTGAGGTACACATGATTGGATCTGCACTTTACAAAATCACTTTAGTGGCTGAGTGGAGGATGGATTGGAGTGGGGAGAGATTTGAGGCAGGCAGACTCATCATTATTGCAATAATCAAGGCACAAGGTGATGAGGGCTTACATTAGAATGGCAGCAGCGTCAAAGGAGAGTAGGGAGTATGTTCCAGATATGTTGCAAAAGTGAAATCTAGAGGTCTTGTTAACAACATGGTTATGGGGAGGGCGTAGAGGTGGGGCAGTGAGAGATTGTGAGGAATCCAGGATGACTTCTCAATTGGGAGCCCCAAGGACTGGTAGGGGGATGTTCCTCTCTACAGTAATAGGAAAGGTAGGAGAGAGGGAAAGGAAAGGGGGAAAGATAATGAGTTTGGTTTTGTACAAGATTATTTTAAGATGTTTACTGGACATCTAGTTTGAGATGTCTGAAAGGCATTGAAGATCAGCAGAGAGCCTGGGGAAGATAGGTAGACGTGAGAATTATTGGCATGGAGATGGCAATGATATCTCTGAGAACTGATTAGATCACCAAGTGAAGTAATGTAGGGGGAGAAAATTAGAAGGCCAAGGACAGAACTCTGAGGAATGACTACAGTTAGAGGTTGTTGTCTGGAAGAGAATCCAGCAGAGGAGACAGAGAAGAAGAAGTCAGAAAGGTAGGAGAACCAAAAGAAAAGGGTGTCCAGAAAACCTAAAGAGAAGAAATTATCAAAGAGGGAAAAAGGTCAACAGTGCCAGAGGCTGCAGACAGGTTAAGGAGAATGAAGAAGAAAAAGCAATTAAATTTGGCAGTAAGAGATGAATGGGAACTTTGGAGAGAGCAGTTTTAGTAGAATGATAAGGTTGGAAAGCAATTTGTAAGGAGTTAAGAAGAGACTGAGAGGAGTGAAAGTGGAGGCACTTATTATAGATTGCTTTTTCAAGGAATAAAGCTATAAAAAGCAGAAGTGATATAGGACAATAGTAGGGATGTAAGAATCTAGTAAAGGCTTTTTTTTTTTCAGGACAGGGAAGACATAGATATGTGTGTAGGCAGTAGAAAATGAGCCAGTTGAGAAGGAGAGATTGAAAATAATTAAAGAGTGGGGATGACAGAGGGGGAAATATCTTGGAGGAGATGTGATGGAATGGGATCACCTGAGCAGGGAGAGAGATTAGCCTTGGCAGGGAGTAAGGCCACTTCATTTGAGACAGGGATGAAGGAAGGGAAAGTGGCAGAAGGCCTCTTGAGCCATAGGAGATAATAAAGAGGAAAGAAAAGGGAGCTCATGGTGAATGGCCTTTATTTTTTCTATAAAATATAAGACAAGTTTCTCAGCAGAGAATAGGGGAAGGAGGAGCCATGGGAGCTTTGAGGAGGGATGAAAAGGTTTGGAAGCGTCACTATAGAAAGTGGGATATTGAGTTGATAAGGGAAGTGTGGTAGGATTGCCTTACTGCAGTGAAGGCCCAGTTGAGGTTGTGTAGAATAAATTTGTAGTGGACCCAGTCAGAATGATTGTATGATTTTTCTCCACCTTCATTCAGCAGCATGGGAGTGATCCAAGGCTGAGGCTTGGTTGGGCATAAACTATAAGATAAGGAGGCTAGGGATTCGAGAGAACAGTGTAGAGTTGAATTCGTTCACCAAGGAGTCAAGATGGGAAGAAGAGGAGACAGTGGCTAGTTCAGGGGAGTTGGCCTGGGAGAGGAATGAAGAGTCAAGGGATTAGAGGTCATGGTATGGATGAAGGGTATGATTTTGTAAATGAAGGCAAAAGGGAGAGGAGGTGTTGGTTTATACCTAATTTCTGGCAGACTGCTTTCTAGTTTTCTTAGCATTTGTAGCATTTTTGTCAGTCCTTCTCCCATTAACTGTGGTCTGTGGTTTCATCAAATACCAGGTGACTTTCTTTGTCTCAGTATGTGGTACATTTAATTTCTTCCACTGACCAACATCTTTGTATTAACCAGTACCAATTTTTTTTATGATTACTGCTTTGTAGTAAAATTTGAGTTCTAATATTGTTAGACCTCCCCTTCTAACTTTTTCTAAGATTTTTCTTGAGATTCTTTGCCTTTAGGGGGAAGCCATTATTTAATCCTCCCAGAAAACTGATGAGATGAAAAAACTTGCAGGAGGGCATATATAGGTGCACATAAATACTTAAATAGCCCATTAGACAGCTAGATAGAAAGTAAGGATACTTTGGGGACTCCAGAAAAAACAATACCTTTGTTTGAGCAACTAAAGGTTCAGACCACCTGCTGGTTTATCTCCATGTCATGGGTCCACTTCTCCAGCTTCAGAACCCATGTTGTTGATCTTCCTTCTTCTCTGGGAAAGAAGAAAATCTCCTTTCAAGAGCCTGGTGCCCAAATTCTTAACTTAGAAACTCTCAAACTTGGAATTATTCATAAAATAGCCTCAAATAATTGGTGTTGTCCAGGAAATCTCTCTTCTCTGGCTAAAAAGAGATGAGCGAGAGAGAGAGAGAGAGAGAGAGAGAGAGAGAGAGAGAGAGAGAGATCATGAAATAAGCTTTGTGGTTCACCATATTGATGGGTAAGATTACATACAAACACATATACACACATATACACATTTGTGTATATATGTATGTGTCTGTATATATATATATGCACACACATATATATGTATATATATATATATATACAGACCTGTACATATACATATACATACATATGTATATTCCAAAAATGGAGAATGAGAATAAACAGTTGAGGGTGGGAAGAGACCCAAGAGAGTGCTACTGTGAAATCATACTGGAAAATTAGTCAACAATATTAAATGCTGATGAGAAGTCATGCTTCATAGAGCTAGAAATTGATGTTTGAGTATGAACTAATGTTTCTCTAAAGAACATTTTCCAGGTTATTCTTGCCTATTTTAAATACAATTTCTATTCCATTCTGTTTTCAGTGCAGTGAAAAGTTGTGATTTGGGTCAGAGGACTTGGATTCAAATTTTGCCTCAGTAACAAATTAGCTGTATTTCTTTGAGCTTCTCTTGGCATCTGTTTCCCATTATGGAATATTAGGTGTTTGGACTAGATATCCTCTCAGGTTCATTCCCAGTATAAATCAATCAGCCTCTAATTTTACTTTATGATATTTCAAGACTGACTTTTAGAAGGTTTTTTTATATTTTTGAATTTCATTTACAAGGGTTACAATATATGGAACTATTTGTTTCAAACTTAATTTCAGGATGCTAAATTCTAACTTTGTTTCAGCCTCACGTCTGCTGGAAGTTCAGAGATGGAGATGCCACAAAGAAACAGAAAAACGGTAAGAAATGGTACTTAAACAGGCCTTTTAAAATTATTCCAATGAGCACATATGTAACTTATCTCAATTTGTTCAGCATTGAAATCGCCCAAACATATCTGAATTTTAAATTAATTATTACCAAAGGTTTTCTAAACAGAACATGGAATACTTGCTTGAGCAAATAGAATGAAGAGGCTATTAAGGAATGAGAGTGAAAGAAACTATTATGAAACTGGAATTGTCCTGATTATCGATGAGAGCCTTTCTGCTTCTTCGAGTGTCCTTAAACCCCTCCCCCATCCCAGTTCTCTATGAACTCCCAAATTCTTCATAATTATATACCCATACCAAGGCTACCAACTCTCTATCAATGGTCACTATACTCTTATGGTAGTTATATATTTTAGGTCTTCACTTCAGAGTCATCATTTCCTACTGAGAACACTTTAAAATTAGCATCTCAACAATGCTAATAATATTTAAATTGCTCTGAACCCAATCACCCAGGACATACTCCTAAATCCATAGTTATCCACGAAGAGGGGTTTTTTTTTTTTGACTGAAAGATGCATTTTAGAGCTTCAAAATATAATTTTAATTGGAAATTTGTTTTTAATCTTTTGGCATTTAGTCTAATATTTTGAGTCTTTTTTTTTTCAGATTAAGAAAGTAAAATTTAGTGCTGCTAAAGGGAGAATTTGTTTAAATTTCCTTAGTTTATACTTTCTTCTTTTTTCACTTTCCCCTATGTTATAATCATAGATAGATGCTTGTATGATTAGCTGGTGTCCTCAGATTACTGGTTAAGATGCAATTTCAGAGGTGGAGTACAAATTGCACAATCAAATCAACCCTTCTATTGTCTGTCCTAAACCAAGGAAAAGTGCTAATTATAACATTTAGAATTTCTGCCTGGGGCTCCTAATTTGCTTCCTGGAATTTAGTATTTTATCCCTACCAGTTTAAGTTTGAAATTGTCTTTAACCTTGAGGCTTGACTTAACCTTTGCTGCTTTAGTTCCTGTCTTTTTTCTCTTTCTGAAAGAAACAATTTGGACAGAAGTTAGGACTTGAGAGGCCTGGGGGCCATACCAGTCTAAAATTACTACTTCCTCACATATTTCTCTTTTTTCTATTGTTTTATAACTCATGGGAAGGTCACTAACAAGAAGAATAAATTGGGATTTTGAATATCCATCTTCAGAATATGATGAACAAAATGACTCTAATCCCTTTTCGTTGATTGTATGATTTTGAAAACAAGCCCATTCATATGCAGAAAGAAAGAAAAAAAGAAGAAAGAAAATTACATTTCATTCTATGTATGATAGAGGCTCAAGAAATTGCAAGAAGTTTAACTCATAGGAAACTTATTTAGATCTACCTCTTGAACAAGCCCACATTTTATTTTTAACTGTCTAAGAGCAAGCAACATATAGTGTCAAAGGGGTGATAAGAATGGACCTGGAGTCAAAAGCCCAGGGTTTCCATCTTGTATTCACCATTAACTAGGTATGTGATCTTGAGTAAGTCTCATAATTATCCTGGGTTGCAGACTTCTTTTTTTAAAACTTTATTTATTTATTTACTTACTTATTCATTCATTCACCTATTTATTTATTTATTTATTTAAAGCAATTGGGGTTAAGTAACTTGTCCAAATTTACATGGCCAATTATTTTTTTTGTGGGGGTGTTAAATATCTGAGGCCGGATGATGGACCAATCTGGGTCCTCCCGACTCTGGGCCAGCGCTCTTACTCACTGAACCATCTAGCCACCCCTGGGTTGCAGACTTCTAATTTTAAAATGAGGGGTCTATGCTAAGTACTTTTTATGATGGCCTTTAGTGTTATCTCTAGCTCTAAAATCCTATGCACTTTAGAGACTTTGTCGTACTTTTTCAGTTTATCTTGACATTGTGTGTTAGAGAATAGTTGATGACCAGAAACAGTATTCATATAAGTTTGCTTTGGAAATTTTAAAGATATTTTTTCTTTTAAAGAGTTTGCCATTTAAATTTTTTTTAATTAACTAGCTTTGGAAAATAAATCTGTCACTCCCACTGTGCCTCCCACTCCACATTGGGAAAAACAAACAAATAGCAAAAGCCCTCAACACATAAACTGTGTAGTTTGGCAGAATAAATTCTCACATTATTCACATCCAGATTATCTTCTTTCCTTCCTTCCTTCCTTCCTTCCTTCCTTCCTTCCTTCCTTCCTTCCTTCCTTCCTTTCTTCCTTCCTTCCTTCCTTCCTCCCTTCCTTCCTTCCTTCCTCCCTTCTTTCCTTCCTTCCTTCTTTTCTTTCTTTCTTCTTTCTTTCTTTCTCTTTCTTTCTTTCCTTTCTTTCTTTCCTTTTTTCTTCTCTCTCTCTCTCTCTCTCTCTCTCTCTCTCTCTCTCTCTCTCTCTTTCCTTCCTTCTTTCTTCATAACCTGTCGCAAGAGGTGGCCTGTTTCAGTTTCATTTTTTTGAAATTATTGTTTATTGCTGCATTAATTAGAATTCTAAAGTCTTTTAAAGTTGTTTTTCTCTGTTATTGTATACATTGTTTACCTATTTCTACTCACTTTATTTTCTATCAGTTCTTAGAAATCTTCCCAAATGCTTCTGAAATTTTCCATTTCATCATTTCTATGGTACAATAACATTATATTCTGTTATTCCTCTTATTATTTTTCATGTGATTTTTGATAGATTTCTTCCATTGAAAATTGCCTGTTCATATCCTTAACTTATTGAGGAATGCTTCTTACTCTTATAAATTTCATTTTTTTGCTTATATATCTTGGAAATGAGACCTTTATCAGATAAACTTGTTTAAAAGATTTTGTTCCATTCACTTCCTTTCTAATTCTAACTTCACTGGTTTTGTTTATGCAAAAATTTTTAGATTTTATATAATCAACATTGTTTATTTAATCTTGTGTGATCATGTCTATTACTTGTTTATTCAAGAACTCTTTCCCTGCCCCAAGATCTGCATGGAAATTTCTTTCTTGGTCCTCTAATTTATTTGTGATATAGCCTTTTATATTTGAGTCCTGTATCAATTTGGAGCTTATTTTGCTGTGTGGTGTGTGAAGTGTTTGTCTATACCTAGTTTTTGCCAGGCTATCTTCTAGTTTTCCTTACAGTTTTAGTTAAATAGTGAGTTCTTTCCCAGTAATTGGCATCTATGTTTTTAACTTAACAAATACTAGGTTGCTATATTTGTTGCTTTTCTTTTTGAAGATGACTTTTGTAGTAAAGTTTGAGATCTGGCACTACTAGATCCCCTTTTCCTTTTTTTCATCATTATCCTTGAGATTCTTGACCTTTTTATTCCTCTAGATGAATGTCATTGGTTTTTTTTCTAGCTCTATAAAATATTCTTTTGGGCATTTGGCATGGCACTAAATAAATTAATGTATGTAGATTGTCATTTTTTATCATATTGGTGCAACCTTACCAATGAGCAATGAATTATTTGTCTATTTTGATTTCTGTGAAGAGTGTTTTATAGCTATATTTATATAGTTCCTGGGCAAATCTTAATAAGTATTTTATAGATTCTGTAGTTATTTTTGATGGATTTTTTTCTAACTATTCCTCCTACTTTTTTTTTTGCTTATATGTAGAAATACTAATGATTTATGTGGATTGAATGCTGGACTGAGAATTTGAAAGAACTGAGTTCATGCTGCACTGTGGAAGCCTACTTAGTTGTGTGACCATGGGCATGCTACTTATAATAATAACACCAAACTTGTTGAGTTAATGTGAGGGCCAAGTGAGATGACAATTTGCAAACCTTAGCACACTATATAAAGGCTACTTATTATCTTGCCACTTTATTTAAATTATTTATTTATTTATTTGCTTTTTCTTTTTGGGGGGGAGAAGGCAGGGCAATTGGGGTTAAGTGACTTGCCCAAGGTCACATGGCTACTAAGTGTTAAATGTCTGAGGTCAGTTTTGAACTTAGGTCCTCCTGTCTCCTGGGCCTGTGCTCTATTCACTGTGCCATCTAGCTGCCCCTATTTAATTATTTTTTATATTGATTCTGTAGTATTTTCTGAGTACACCATTGTATTACCTGCAAAATCGATCATTTTGTTTTCTCCTTGCCTCTGTTTTCCTCCTCAAATTCTTTTTCTTGTCTTTTTGAAAGAGATAGCATTTTTTAACTCTGTGATATTGGCTGTTGTCTTTCATTCTCGAAGGGGACCAAAATGACATCACTATGCTAGAGTCAATCAGACCAATACAAGCTCAGAATGTTGACACAGGTTGGACAAAAGCAGTCTGTGTGAACATTTGGTAGATTCTCTAAATTTCGAATCTCGTGCTTCTTCTGAGCTATTTCAATTCTGCTTTGCTCATAGAGCACAACACCCTCTCTGATGTGGGCACACCATGCTGAGTGGTCCTGTGCCAGTGTCTTCCATGTCATGCAATCAATTCTAAAGTTCTTAAGAGAGACTTTGAGAGTCCTTGTATCACTTCATCTGATAACCATGTGAGTACTTGCCCTGTGTGAGTTCTCCATAAAATAGTCTTTTTTGGCAAGCATTATGTTTTGCATTTGAACAACATAGCCAAACCATCAGAATTGCACTCTCTGAAGCAGAGTTCAGATGCTTGGCACTCTAGTTTGAGTAAGGACCTCAGTGTCTGGTACCTTATCCTGCCAGGTGATCTTCAGAATCTTCCAAAGACAATTCAAATGGAAGCAATTCCATTTCCTAGAATGATGCTGAAGGTTTCACTGGCATATAACAATGAGGTCAGCACGACGGCTTTATAGACCTTCAGTTTGGTAGTTAATCTAATACCTCTTCTCTCCCATACTTTCCTTCGGAGTCTCCCAGTCTGGTAATGTATGTGTCAACCTCATTGTCAACGTGTACATCCCTAGAAAGTATATTACCAGGGTAAGTGAGCTTATCCACAGCATTCACAGCTTCTCCATTTGCTGTAATGGTTCCACGCATGAATGATATGGTGGTAACTGATGGAGCACATGTGTTTTCTTGGTTAGGCCCAAATTAGCTCAAGCAGCAGAGAATTGATCTATGCTTTGTTACATCTCAGCTTCAGGGTCTTCATTAAGTGCACAATCATCTGCAAATAGAAAATCATGCACAATCCCTCCCTCCACTTTGGTCTTGGTTTGTAGCCTTTTCAAGTTGAAGAATTTACCGTCAGTACAGTAAGTGACCTTGATTGAAACATTTGACAACATGGCTGAAAAACATCATGATAAAAAGCGTGGGAGCAAGCACATGGCCTTGTTTCATTCCATTGGAGACTGGGAAAGCACAAGACCATTGCCCATCATCCAGAACTCAGACAAGCATGCTGTCATGAAAGTGATGTACAACGTTGATGCACTTCTCTAGGCAGCCCAATTTTGGCATAACTTTCCATTAGCCTTCATGACTGACAGTATCAAAGGCCTTGGTCAGATTTATAAACACTGTGTACAGACTTCTGTTCTGCTCCGGGCATTTCTTCTGGAGTTGTCGGGGCCCCAAATGCTGCATCGATCATTCCTTTCTGAAGCCGCACTGGCTCTCATGTAGATGGCCATCTTCCAGGTGAAGGATCAGTCTATTAAGGAGGACTCTGGCAAGAACCTTGCCAGCAGTGACTAAGAGAGAGACTCCTCCCCTCCCCCCATGATTATCACAGGACAATCTATTTCCTTTACCTTTATAGAGATGGATAATGGATGAATCCCTGAACTCCTGGGGGATAACCTCCTTTTGCCATATAACCTAAAATTTTAGTCAGCTTTTGTGTGAGCAATAGACTCCCTCCTTTATAAATCTCAGCTGGGATTGAATCAGCACCAAGTGTTTTGCCACACTAAGGGAGTCTAGTGGCATTCCAAACCTCTTCAGTTGGAGCTTCGGCTAAGGGAGGGATTGACTTTGACCTAAGGTAAATGGTTGGTGGCCTCAGCATTGATTGATGATGGTCTGTTGAGAACACTATGGAAGTATCCAGTTTATCTTCCTAGGATCATGTCCTTATGACTACTCAATGTAGCTTCATTAGCACTGAAGAGTTAAGATACACCATAGGTCTGTGGTGCATAAATAACCTTCAGGGCTTCATAAAAGTGCTTTAGATCTTTACTATCATCATAAAACTGAGTTTTGCTTGTACTCTGATGGAATTAAATGCTGTTTCCTTAGAGAAGGATGAACTATTCTGCTGGTAAACCCTGTGGAGTTCTCACTTTTCATTGAATAGTTTCTGAATTTCCCCATCATTTTCATCAGACCAGTCTTAAGGTTTGCAAGTGTTCTGACCCAGATGAGCAAATGCAACTGTACACCAAAGCTCTAAAAGCTGCCTACTCCTTTTCTGCTCTACTGTTGCTAGTTGTGTGTTGGCTCCACTTTCCCTCCAAGTTAGCACCAGATCATTCCCACTCAGAGAAGAACTCTAAGCTGTGGACATTAATTCTTCGGGTAGTCATTTTGCCTTGGAGACACTGCTTTTGTTGAATGTGAATATTTAGCTTGGAGAGGATAAGTCTATGGTGAGTCCAGCACTCTGTGCCACACATTGCCTTCGTCACTCACATCCTGTCTGTCTCTTCTTACAATCACATAGTCTATTAAATGCCAATGTTTGCTTCGAGGGTGCATCCACAAAGTTCTATTGTGTTTAAGTAAGCAGAAGATAGTTGTTGGTATTGAGAAGGTCATGAGATGATGCATAAGTCTTCAGTAGTTGGTGACCATTGCTCTTGTTTCCAACTCCATTCCTCCCTCCAACTCCCTGCCAAGTCTGATAGTCTGAGCCTACTCTAGCATTGAAGTCACCCAGAATTATAAGCTTGTCCTCTTTTGGCACATTGATGAAGGGTTTCCAGGTCTTCATAAAATTTTTCTTTGACTTCACCAGGATTTGTCATTTTGGGAGCATAGATTCTGATGATAGTGGCATGATGTTTTCCTATAAGAGGCAATCACTTTGTCATGAGCCTGTCATTCACCCATTTCAGTAGCCATACTCTCTTGTTGACTAAATTAGTTTTGATTGCAAAACCTACACCAGCTTCATGGTGCATCTCCTTCATGTGGCTACTCCAGAAAAAAGTTTATCTGGCTCTAACTTCAGTAAGCTGGTCTTCATTTACCAGCCTTGTTACACTCAGGGCTACTATTTGGATGTAATAACTGCTGAATTCTCTTACAAGAAGAACTATTTGTCTTTCAGGTCTACTGAATTTTGTGTTGTTTATAACTGGGCATACATTCCATGTACTGATGGTGAATAGAATCATCTTTGCAGACATTTTGTGTGTGTGTGTGTGTGTGTGTGTGTGTGTGTGTGTGTGTGTGTGTGTGTGTTTTGACCACAGAGTGGGATTCCCTGTATGCTGTGGTAATCAAGCCAGTGTTGGATAAGCAAACAGTTTTTAGGGCACCTTTTCTAGCCCCTTCTTCACACCAGGAGGTAAGCAGTGCAATCCTTAAAAGACTGCTCAGACACTCAGGGGGCTGCCAAATCCCACTGCTGCTTCCATTGAGAAAATGATCCTTTTACCTGGGCCACCTGTGTGCAGGGCTGTGACTACAGCTCCCAGTGTATTCACACCTGCTGCTTAGTCACTTGCCTATGGCCCCAGGACTTTGAAATAGGTAAAACGGTAAAAAGGTTTGGGTGATGTCTTTTGATTTGTGTGTAAATTGAATTTAAGTGAGGTAGAGTTGTACAAAGTTGTTGTCATCACTCTCTCCTCCAGAGTCACCACAGTCTAGTGGCAGGATAGAATCAAAATGACTGGTGGTAGCTCAAGATGCATGGATAACTTTTTTGTCTTTGATGTCTAACCAAGCTCTGAGCACTCCACAGTGCCTGCTTCATTTGCCTTCATGGCTTTTGGAACAAATTGTTCTCATCTGAACATTTCTTTTTTTTTTTTAACGGGCTAGATTCTTTTATTTTTTTTCTTTTTTTTTTAATTAAACAAATGCTTTATTAACTTCTGGTTTACATCATTCATTTCCACCAGATTATGAGTTACATTTTTCCCCCCATTTTTTCCCTACCCACCACCCCAGAATAGCAGTCCCACTAGATATCCCCTCATCCAATCTGCTCTCTCCCATATCTTTTCCCATACCCCCTTCAACTTTGCCATTAGGGCAAGGTGAATCTCTGAGCCCCAATGCCTGGACATCTTATGAAATATTTAACTTTAAAACTTCGATTTTCAGATCCATTCCCTTCCTCCCTTGTCACCCACTCCCTCTGAGAAGATAAGCAATTCAGTATGTGTTGTACATGTACAGCTATGCAAAACATTACCATAGTAGATATATTGTAAAAGACTGCTTATATTTCCCTCCCACCCGTCTCACCTCCCACCTGGTCCATTTCCTACTTTGATCCTGTCCCTCTTTGATAGTGGGTACTTCTAACCTCCCCTCTCCCCAGAATGCCCTCCCCTCCATCATCCCCCTCTCATCCCCCTTTCCCCTACTCAGGAGAGTGAGTGAGGGTAAGATATTCCATTTAGTATGTATGTGTTTCTCTCCTTGAGCCAACTTCAATGAGAATATGCTTTTGCCTTTTTGCCTTCCTGTTCTTCCCCTCCCCTGCAACTACTTCCCCTTGCCTCTTCTACATGAGATAGTTTGCCCTACCCTTTCTCTCTCCATCACCTCTTGCCACTTTCCTCTCTTACCTCTTGACTTCACCCCTTAAGAATCATCCCTTCCTTGGGGCGGCTAGGTAGCGCAGCGAGCAGAGAGCCAGCCCCGGAGCCAGAAGGACCCGAGCTCGGATCTGGCCCCAGACACCCAACACACAAACAAAAACCCAGCCACGTGAACCTGGGCAAGTCACCCAACCCCAATTGCCCTCCAAAAATAAAATAATCATCCCTTCCCATCAAATTCAACCTGTAACCTCTATCCATGTATATCTGTGAACATATGCCATGTACCCTTCTTCAATTATTTTCATAATGAGAAAGGTTTCATCAAACAGTTATTGTTTTTCCATGTAGGACTGTAAATAGTCCAACTTTGATAAGTTCCTTTTTATTTCTTTTCCTTGATTACCTTTTCAAGCATCTCTTGCTTCTTGTGTCTGAATGTCAAATTTTCTATTCAATTCTGGTTTTTTCATCAAGAATGCTTGAAAGTCCTCTATTCCACTGAATGACCATATTTTCCCCAGAAACAAGATACTCAGTTTTGCTGGGTAGGTGACCCTTGGGTTCATTCCCAGCTCTTTTGCCCTCTGGAATATCATATTCCATGCCCTTCTATCCCTCAATGTAGAAGCTGCCAGGTCCTGGGCTATTCTGATTGTGTTTCTATAATATTGAAATTGTTTCTTCCTGGCTGCTTGTAGTATTTTCTCCTTGATCTGGGGATTCTGGAACCTGGCTATAATATTCCTGGGAGTTTTCTTTTTGGGATCTTTTTCAGGAGGTGATCTGTGGATTCTTTCAACCTCTATTTTGCCCTTTGGGTCTAAAACATCAGGGCAATTTTCCTTGAGAATTTCTTTAAGGATGATTTCTAGGTTCTTTCTTTGATCATGGCTTTCAGGTAGTCCACTAATTTTTAAATTATCTCTCCTGGATCTATTTTCCAGGTCAGTGGTTTTTCCCATGAGATATTTCACATTGCCTTCTACTCTTTCATTTGTTTGGATTTGTTTAATAGTATCTTGATTTCTCATAAAGTCACTAGCTTCCATTTGCTCCAGTCTAACTCTGAAGGAATGGATCTCCTCAGTGAGCTTTTGAGATTCTTTTTCCATCTGGCAAATTTGACTTTTTAAGGCATTCTTCTCCTCATTGCCTTTCTGAGCCTCTTTTGCCATTTGAGTTAGTCTATTTTTAAAGGTGTTATTTTCCTCAGTCAGGCTGTTGACTGTCATTTCATACTTTTCTTGCATCTTTTTCATTTCTCTTCCCAAATTTTCCCCCACTTCTCTTATCTGCTTCTTAAGGTCCTCTATGGCCTGTAGCCAGCTTGTATTTTCATTTGGGGCTTTTGGTGCAGGAGTTCTGACCTCACAGTCCTCCTCCATGCTTTGAGCCTCTTTGCCCCTAAAATAGGAGTCCAATGTTGAAATTTTCTGTTTATTTTGTTTTGTTTGCCTAGGCATATTGCCACTTAATTACTTGATTTTTGGGCTTGTTGCCACAGTAGGACTCTGCCACCAGACAGGGGAGCTTCCGCCCAAACGTGGGGTCTTCACAACTTCCGCCAGTTGGGTGGCCTCTGTAAAGCCTCCACCCACTCTGGCAAGTTGGATACCCACCCCAAACTTCCCCCCCCCAGACCACAATCCAGATCCAGGCAGTTTAAAGCAAAAGCGATTAACCCCCAGACTGATTGCTGGATCTTCCTACAGTTCCCAGACCAGGAGCTAGAGCCACTACTGACGCTGCAAAATGGCTTCTGTGCAGCTGTTTCTTCAGCAGCTTTTTGCCCCCAGGGGAGGAAGCCACGTGTTCCCCAAATACTGGTCCCAAAGTCCATAGGGCACTAACCTCTCACTTTGTCCTAGGCATATCTGTGCTGATAATTCTGGAATCGCCACAATTGCTGGTGTTCTGGGGTTCCACCAGCCAGGTGAAGGCCCGGCCGCCCGGGGGCTAAAACCGAGGACCTGGGCTTGCTCTGTGGGCTTCGATGTTGGTTCCCAGTGGGCTGTGCTGCCTGCTCTCAGATCTCTGTGCTGGCCACTCCCTGCAGGGCTGCTGGGCTGTCCTCAGCAGGAGGTTAATTTCTCTGTGCCGTTCTGTGGGTGCTGTGGCTCCAGAAGTTGTTCGGAGCTCCCTTTCACATTGTTTGAAATTTGCGTCAACGGGCTAGATTCTTATGGAACCTGCAAACTTCCAGAGGTCTCATCTGAACATTTCACTAGGGGAAGTCTTCACATGTGTGAGGTAGACACCCCCCTAACTCACCAATGGGTTGGAGATCCCCTTGGTTACCTTCAGCCTGGTTCAGCTCTTCTGCTGAAAAAGTTTACTAAAGTGTGTCTTTTGTGCATACTACAGCTTCTTGGAGCCACTATGATACATGATAGTGGTGATAAAGGGCATCCTTGCTTCACTCTAATCTTAGTTAAAAGGCTTCTAACTTTTCTTCATTACATGTAATACTTGCTTTTAGATTTAGATTAATTCTATTTACCAGGTTAAGGAGAGGTCCATATATTCCTTTGATTTCTGGAGTTTTAAGAGAAGTGAATGTAGAAATTTGTCAAAAGCATCTAAAGATGCTAAAGCAGCTATTGATATAATTGTTTTAATTATTTATATTATTAAAATGATTTAGTACATTCATAATCTTCATGTTGAATGCATTCCTCATATAAATCCACCCTAGTCATAGAATAATACTTTTAATATTTTATATTCTACTTGCTGATATTTTATTTAAAATTTTTGTATCAGTATTCACTAGGCGGAATAGTCTATGGTTTTCTTTTTCTGCTTTGTCTCTGCCAGGTTTAGGTATAAAGATATACACACATACATATAAATATATATATAGTCATAGGAAGAGATCAGAAAGGTACATTCTTTTCTTATTATAAGGAGTTTATATGTAGGATTAGAATTAATTATTCATTTAATAGTTCAATGAATTGATTTGAAATCCATCTGGTCCTAGCGTTTTTTTTTTCCCTTGTGAGTTAATTTGTCAGTTTAAAAAATTTTCTCCTGATATTAGGTTATTTAAGTAGCCTACTTCTTTTGTTAGTCTATTTTATATTTTTGCAAGTATTAATTTATTTTCTTTAAGTTATTTATTTAGTTGGCATATTACTAGGCAAAATAGTTCTTCTTTTATTGTTATGTTATTTTTTGTTAGTAAATGAAAATAGTTTTTCCTTTTTCTTAAAACAATCAGGTTAGCTATTTATCTCTTTTATTGTTTTTTTCCTAAAAACTAACTCCTACTTTTATTTGTCAGTTCAATTGTCTTTTTGTTTTTATTTTTATTCCTTTCTTCCTTAATTTTTGTAATTTCTACTTTAATAGTTAGGAATCTTTGAGTTGTTCAAGCTTTTTAAAATTGCACACCCAATTCTTTAATTTGTTCTTTTTTTTTTGTTGATGAAAAATTTTAGAGTTAGACATTATTTCCTCAATTACTTTAGCTGCATTCCATAAGTTTTATATTGTCTCATTTTTACTTTCTTTGATAAAATTTTCTATTATTTCTATAATGTATTATTTTACCTGCCAATTCTTAAGAATGATATTGTCCATTTCCATTTACCTTTTAATTCTTTCTTTAAGGATCCTTCCTTGAATTTAATTTTTAATTGTAATATGATCAGTAACTAATATGTCTATTTTTGCTTTTGTATGTTTTTTTTGAATGAAGTCTCTGTGCCTTACTGCACAATCAATTTTTGTAAAATTTATGTGTACTTGAGGGATAGGTAAATTCCTTTCTATTCCTATGTGGTAATCACCAGAAATTTATGCTTTTTAAAATTTTTTTAAATTCTGTTCACATCTTTAACTTCCATCTTGTTTACCTTTTGCTTAGATCTATCTAGTTTGAAAAGACCTCTCAATACTATAGGTTTACTATCTATTTCTCTTCCCAATTGATTAACTTTTTTGGTTATATATTTAGATTCCATGTTATTAGGTGAGTATATATTAAGTATCAAATCTGATTTGTTATCTATAGTGCCTTTAAACATAATGTAATTTCCCTGTTTATTTCTTTTCATCTTATCTACATTTAATGTAGCTTTATCTGAAATCACAGTTGTTACTCTTGCTTTTTTTGAGTTCAGCTAAAACAAATAGATTTTGCTCTAACCCTTCAGTATAACTCTATGTGAATCTTAGTTTCAAGTGTGTTTTTTGTGAACAACATTGTTGTAGTCCATTTTCTAACCCATTCTGCTGCCTTCTTCTGTTTTATGGGTGAGTTCATCCCATTCATATTTACTGTTATAGCTGCTAATTGTATATATCTTGCCCTCTTGCACTATTTCATTTCTTTGCTCCAGTCTCTATTTTTACCAAGAAGAAGGTCGTAGAAGAGAAGGAATTTGCCTGACACTTGTGACCTTGTGACACTTGTTTCCTTTTTTGTTGCAGCTCTTCTTTTTTAATTTGTCCTGCTTCTAATCCAAGGTTTTTACTCTTTTTACCATAGTCCTTTCCTTTTAATTCTCCCTTCATGTCCTTCCCCCCAACATTTGGCTTTCTTTTGCTTCTAACTTTCCTTTAATCTTGTCCTCTCTCTTAGACTTCTCTCTACTCTACACTTGTCTCTGTCCCCTCCTATTTTTCACTTTGAGTTTAATGTATTTCTACACAAATCTCTGTGTGCATGCATGTGTGTGTGTGTGTGTGTGTGTGCGCGTGCGTGTGTGTGTGTGTGTGTGTGTGTGTGTGTGTGTGTGTGTGTAGGGTTGTGTAGTTACATTTAATCTTCTTTATCATATTCAGGTGAAAGTGAAGTTCACAGGATGTCATTTCTTCTAGCCCTTTTTTCCATTGCTATATACTCTCTATCTTAGACACTTCTATTATGCAATAGTGATTTCTTTTATTTCTTTCTTCTCTGATAGTCCTCTGTCCCTACCATTTTTTGTCTTCTAAGATCATTAAAATAGAATAAAACCATCCACAGAACCCCCTGTCATTTTAACTATTCTCTTATGACTCTTAAGGGTTTTAGGGCTCTGAGATGAGATTTATTACGAATCTTGCCATTAACTATTAAACAATCCACTGACACATATTGCTTTTTCAATTAAACAAGTAGATGTACCTTTCTATACTTTTTTTTTAGTGCCTGCCTTTCCATTTCAAAATATATACTCAATTATTTCCTTTTCATCAGGAATACTTAGTTATCATCTCTATACCATTAAAGATCTATTTTCCTCTTTGTAAGGATTTTACTTACAGAAGATACTTTATCTCTTACCTTTTTTAATATTCAGAACTTTACTATTCCTTATAAAGGCAACTGTTAAGCCTTGTGTAATCCTTTTTGTGGCTCCTTGATATATGAACTCCTCCTTTTAGCTGGTTGATATACACACCCACACATACATATATACACATGCATACATATACATACATATATACATGTACAAATATACATACATTTAATTTTATATATAACTTCATAATCATATGTATTTTATTTATATTTTTTCTATGTAATTTTACCTTTGCAGGGAGGGCATGAAGGGAGGCCATTTGGCTTTGGACTTTGGCCATTTCTATTCCTGTTAGATATCATCCTATAACTCTCCTCATTTCATGTCTATACCCTTTTGGGTATAGTTATATTGGGTTTGTTATATGCCAGGCATCATACTAAACAATGAATATGAAGAAAGTCAAAATAGTCCCTGCCCCCAAGAAACTCCCATTCTATCATAGGAGACAGCATGAAAACAATTATGTACATACGAGGTATATACATGATAAATTGATGGTAATATTAAAGGGAGGGCATTGGCATTAAGAGGGATGAGGAAAGGCTTCTTGTAGAATGTGGGATTTTTGCAGCAATTGGAAAGAAGATAGTAAAACCCAGGAGGCAGAGATAAGAAAGGAGAGCATTCTAGGCATGGGGGACAGCCAGTGAAAATTTCAGCAATTTCAACAATACCCAAACAATAACATTTGGACTTTGGCCATTTCTATTCCTGTTAGATTTCATCCTATAACTCTCCTTGTTTCATGTCTATACCCTCTGAGAAAACTTTCTACAGTTTGTGTCTCCACTTCTTTTTCTCTTCATGATATACAGTCAGGCCTTCTCCTCCTCATTCAAGTGAAATTGTTCTTTCCAAGTTACCATTGATATCTCAATTGCCAAATTGAAGGGCTTTCCCCTCAATTCTCATTCTTCCTAACCTTCCTGTAGCTTTGACACTGTCAATCTCCCTCTCCTTCATACTGTCTTCTAAGTTTTCCCCACATACCTTTCTCCTGTTCTCTTCCTATGTGTCTGTTCTCTCCTTTTCTGGATCTTCATTTAGGTTTTACCCCTTAACTGTGAGGATCCCCCAAAGTGTTGTCCTGAACACACTTTTCTCCACCTCTTTACTCTTTCTCTTGTTGATCTCATTAGCTCCCTTGGCTTCAATTATCCTCTCTATGCAGATGATTCTCAGATCTGTTTTTCCAACCTCAGCCTCTCTCCTGACCTCCATTCTCCCATCTCCAACTTAAGTATTGGACATCTCTAGCTGGACGTCCTATATGTATCTTAAACTTGACATGTCCAAAACTCAACTCATTATGTCCTCCCCTCTTCCTAACTCCTCTGTTACTGTTAAGGGGACTACCATGTCATCTTTGAGTCCTTCTTCTTCCTTCTCCCCCTGCCCACCCCAATATCAAATCTTCTGGCAAGACATGCTCTCTCCTTTCATTTGACACTATCACCATCCCCCTCATGCCTGAACTAATGTAATAGTTTCCTGATTGGTCTTTCTGCACAGTTTTGTCTGTTTCAGTTTATCAAAGTGACCTTAAACTCAGATGTGACCATGTCACCTGCCTCAACTCAGTAAACTCCAGTTACTCCCTATCACTTTCAGGTTCAAATACAAAAGTCTTTGGCTTTTAAGGCACTTAATAACTTTTCTAATCTCCTTAACTTTTAATCTCCTTCACGTACTGATTCAGTTCACTGGCCTCCTTGCAGTTCTCAAACATCACATTCTGTCTCCTCACTGTGCTGAAATTTTCACAGGCTGTCCCCCATGCCTAGAATGTTCTCCTTTCTTATCTCTGCCTCCTGGGTTTTCCTATCTTCTTTCCAATTGCTGCAAAAATCCCATTTTAATGCCACCCCTTTAACAACCTTTCCTCATCCCTTTTAATGCCATCCCTTTAATATTACCATCAATTTATCATATATATACCTTGTACGTACATAATTGTTTTCATGCTGTCTCCTACGTTAGAATGGGAGTTTCTTGGGGGCAGGGACTATTTTGACTTTCTTTATATCCAGTGCTTAGTATGGTGCCTGGCATATAACAAGCACATAATAAATGCCTTTGTGAACTATTTCATCTCATCATGTAGAGCTAAGCTTATTAAAATCTTATTAGTTGGTAAGTTGCAATTTTTCATTTCAGTGGTGTTATCTCAAAATAAATTTCATAGTTATATGTACTATAGATATGAAAAAATATTTTTGGAATCAAAAGTGTCAAGTGAATGCTATAATATATAGAAGATGGGAGTAACAAGAGTGTTTCTATTTGGTTTAAATTTAATAGACATTTCTTTCATTTTTAAAAAAAAATTTGTGTCGTTCTGAATTTGACCAATGCAAACAAACACAAACATGTCACAAAAAGATAACAAAAAAACTAGATTCCATACGAAACTGCAAATCTCATTATATACTTTTTAAAAAAATATATGTACTCAATTCATGTTAGTTCAAAGGTCAGAGTTTTTAAATCTTTCACATCTTTTCAATTGTTTTCCTTCACAATTCTGTAGTCACTGTATAAAGTATTTTCCTGGTTCTGCTCACTTTATTCTGTATAAGTTCATAGAATTTGTCCCATGTTTTTCTAATGCCCCTTTCAAATGAATTCCCCTTGATCATTTCTTACAGAACAACATGTCATCATTTGTTCAGCCATCCACTGACTGATAAACATTCACTTTGTTTCTAGTTTTTTGCTACAAGATAAAGTGCTGTTAGAAATACTTTTTGTATGTATTGGCTCTTTTTATCATTCTTTCATCTCTTTGAGGCACAAATGTAGGAATGAATCATTAGGTCAAAGGATACACACAGTTCAGTACCTTTTGGGAGATAGTTCCAAATTGCTTTCCAGAATGGTTGAATCGAACCATAGCTCCACCAAATGTGCTGATCTCAGTATGTCTGTCCTCCAATAATTAATTGGCAGCCTTTTTTTAGTAGTTTCAAAGGAAGTTTGGGATTTAGTTTTTTAGGATGGGGGTGTTCTGGTTGGTAAGGGGCTGAAATGGATACAGTGAATAATGAGAAATTGAAAATTAGGAGGAATAGAGGAGATGATGGAAGTAGCAATCTTCTGGAGAAAGAAATAGGAACAAGGATACAAGTAGAGGGGTTTCAGTTGTCAAGAAACATGGCCAGGTCTTCCTTTGAGGATAGTTTAGGAAATTATGTTGAATTAATTTGAAGCTCAGAATTGGGGAACAGATGAACTAGCATGGGATGAGTGTTCTCAATTTTTTTTTTTTTGAAGTGACATTCTATGCTGAGAAAAAACAGAGAAGATTTCTTGAGACACTTAGTTCCTCAAGAGGAGGTTTGAGACAGATGCTAAGGTGAAGGGTACAGAGAATCAATCTGGAAAAAGTAAAAGTGAAGACTCAGTTGAGACAAAAGATACAAATTTAGAACCTACCTTGTCAGCATCAGTGTATGACTTATTATTTTGATGGATCACAGGGAGCAGGTAGACGATGAGATTAGTCCCAAGCTGGTGTTTGGTAAGAGATGGAGCAGTAATAGGAAATGCACTCCAGATTCTCATGGAGTCTGAACAGATTGAGATAATTTTCCTATAGTTTACAAATCTAATTCTTATTCATTAATCATAATTTAATTGCTATCAGTTATTCAGAAGACAAGGTTTGGATTTTTTAAAAACACATTTAAAATCTGGAATTTCTGGGCTGAAAACAAATTTGTATTAGATGTGAAAATAGCCCCAAATTAAGCAGAGAGAAGGGGAAAACACTTTTTTTTAAGGTTAACAATCTTGCTTTAATTAGACATATGTCATTTACCTAGTTCAGGGGAAAAAGGTCAGAACCCTGAACTTCAGAGAATACAAACAAGTTACAAACAGAAGTTACAAGAAGACAGAGAAATAGATCAAGCAGACAAGCCTCCAACTGTCTGACCATTACATCTATACCTAGTCACAGCTACCAGAAAAGGAAGCACCAACATCTGGGTTTTCAAAGCTGGGGGGCTCAAGGGCTGCTCAGAGTTTCGTCTGGTCAAATCACACAACACTTCCCAAAGTGAGCCCCCGGGAAAACACTTTTAAACTTTTCAATGTTGTTCTATTGTTCCATAGCTACTCCTGGAGAGCTGTGTAAAAGGTAGAAGGATTGTTATAGGAAATAACTTGATACAATTGTAGGAGAATAGTATAAGACTTCAGACCAACAATGGGAGCAATTCTTTTTTTCCTTAAAAATAATAATATTGGGGGCAGATAGGTGATGCAGTGAATAGAGCACTGGCCCTGGAGTCAGGAGGACCTGAATTCAAATCTGGCCTCAGACACTTGACACACTTACTAGCTGTGTGACCTTGGGCAAGTCACTTAACCCCAATTGCCTTGCCTTCCCCCCTCCAAAAAAGAAACAAACAAAATAATAATGGTTTTATTGTAATAATAAATAATGGGAGCAATTCTTTCCAGGGCCATTAACTCTGCTCCTTGATGGTATATGTTTAATAAATGCTTCTTTATTTTTCTTGACTTGATAAATTACCTATGCCTAGAGAAGGTTAGAAATTCCCATTAATGACTAGACAGTTGAGATGGAGAGAAACACTAGCTCTACCAACAAGTGGTGTATGGTAAATGTATAATGACCAGCTCTCTGGAAAGTTCTAATAGGGTAGATTCACAAATTCATATGCTTCCTGAGAATAAATAAATATGATCTATATAGAAAGGATCGGAATTGAGGGATAAAAGGACTCTCAGGGAACCATGGACAGTACTACACTAACTCTATAATTGTACCCCTGCTAGGCTATGTGCAAACCTCCAGGGTGATCATGGGACTCTCTCCAATGGGTAGCTATTAATACCACCTAAAGGTTTAAAATGAATTTGTTGCTATTTTTAGGTTGTTTCTTTCCCCACCATACCATGCTATCTCTTAAGTATGTTTTAGAATTTATTTTATGATATCACATTCATAGTGTGGGGGATTTTACTTGTCAAAGTCATAGATTATTCAAATCTCAGTCTTCGGAAGGGGTTTTAGAAGCCTGTGGGCCCTACCTGTACTTGAACAGAACTTTCTTCTCTGACTTACTGGACCACTGGTCAAACCAGCATTTACTCCACAGGCAGTATTTTCTTCTTTTGTTAGCTCAGTAGTTCCTAGCATTTTTTGTTCTGTGAATCTTTTCAATAATGACAACAACAAAAATATGTTGTGAACTCTTTTTCAAAAATCAAAGCAAAAACTATGTTGTGAACTTGCAAAATAAAATGCTACTCATAATTTTCTTTCAGATTTATTAAGGGCTTATCATATCTACAATAATAACTTTTATTCTAGAATGTTCCAATTAAAATTAATGTTATGTAATTCAAAATATAATAGCACAAAATATAAAATTTTATTCTACTTAGGACTCTATAAAACTTTAAAAATAAAAGTATCAAACTCTATAAAATAATCATAAGTAATTTATTTGGGACATTCTGTAGCAACTGAAACAATCTAGCAATCCAGCCTCATATGCTCTCTATTACTTGCAAGACTTCATATTAAATTTCCATAGTTAATAAATTGTGCTGAACATAAGTAACATTTTAATGAAATAAGTTACAACTTTGAAGATAACATTTAACATATACAAATTTTATTACAATGTCGAACTTTATATTTAAATTTTTTTTGCAATATTTGGCTCAATACCAAACAATCTTCAATTTGGTCCCACATTAAATTTATGGCTGTGTTTTGATTTAAAACAAGAATAAAATGAAAATGCTCCATTACATATATATGTGGTGGAAAATGGTAGGAGAGTTTCACAATCCCTCTTGATAAAAGATGGAAATTCATTTTTAATATTTAGCTACCTAGCCAATTGATGAAAATGACAAGTCAGTTACAATGTAAAATATGTATTTTTCTATTGGTCAATGAAAAGCATTATATGTAATCATAAATATAAATAATTATAAAAATAATGACAAATAAATATAAATATACATATATTGCTTAATTTTAAACAATGTCTATATATAAACTAACTTTGTAAGGAAAGAATTTTTTTCAGACATGACTTCTATTACTGGAATGGCTTCACTCTCATAGAAACTTGTACTGACCAGTGTTGCCAATGAGTTCATTTGAAAATTTGAAAAATAGTAACGTAAGTGGAAGTGAATTTTAACTCCTAAAATAGCTTTAACACTACAATGAGAGACAAAACAAGGTTTGTTTCTGTTTCAAAATGGCTTATAATGCACATTCCCAGAGATTATGATTTGCAAATAGCCTGACATTTGTGCTTCAAGAACTCAAATGTTCATAATATTTTGATCATAACATTATGAATACATAGCTGATGAGGGTTAACAAAGGGGAATGAGGGAGCTGCTCTGCACTCCAGTACAGGATATAAATGAGTATATGCATGTTAGGAAAACCCTTGTAGATACTCGGAAATAATTTGATTATAGGTTGAGAAATTGCAATAACACATTGCACTTAGACAAAAGTGGTCAGAATCTGATGAAGAAGAAAAACATATTTGTAACATAATTAGGTAAATATTTTCTGCTTGACATGCCCTTAAAGAATTTTTGCTTTGAACTCCTTGGACCATTGTTGCAAGGACTAAAAGGGTTGACAAGCCACTAATGGGAACCACTGACATACTTCTCAATCTTAAATTTTCCTTTGAGCATTGAGTTGAAATTTCCATTAAAAGCTTCCACTTATTCTTTGTGGGTCTGTCCCCTGGGGAAAAAAACCAAAAACAAGCTTTTTCTATATTATGGGCTTTTAGGTAGCCAAAGTCAGCTTTTGTGTCTTCTCAAGTGAATCTTAAATATGTCACCTGTCCCATTTGAGGGTTGATTACTGTTCTCTTCTTCTGGCTCATTCTACTCTGATAACAATCGATCCTTTCCACTAGTTGGAATGATTGATTTTTCCTTCTCCAATGCCATCTATAGACTCACCGCCTCATATACTGCATAGGTTTTTCCCTTAGATTGTTTCAGCTTCATGAAGAAAGTCTCAGGGAAAGACTTTCTGCTATAATACCAGAAGTTCTCATTGTTAGAGCACATATAAAGCATTGTGTTTTTTTTTTTAGCAGTTTTATTTACCACCTCAGAATTTTCCATATCCACAGTCACAAGAATATACACCTTTGTATCTAGAAATTTCTTTATTAAGTGCCAATAATGTAGGCATATTGGGACTCTGTATTCAAGAAATAATATAAGCTCTCTCCCATAGATTTTGCATTCATTTGTATCACTTATTACTCATGTTTTGACCTGAACTTAGCAACATTTTAAAGCATCTTTCAATGGCTAGCTCCTTGTTAAACAGTTGTTGCACTATGATAACAAGCTTGTTTTTTTTTTTTTAGTAGAGGTGTAACATGGTCAGAACTATATTTTAGAAATATCCCTTTGGTAGCTATATGGAGGAAACATTTTTTTTTTTTTTTTGCTTTTTGGAAGGAAGGCAGGGCAATTGGGGTCAAGTGACTTGCCCAAGGTCACACAACTAGATGGAGGAAACATTTGAGGAAAAAAGAGGCTGTAATCAGGTAAGTGAATTAGGATACTATTACAAAAGTCCAGGAGAGAGTTGATAAGTGTTTAAACTAGATTGGTGGCTGTGGGGGCAAAGAAAGTGACTGAGATGAGAGATTTTGTACAGATAGAAATGATGAGGCTTAGCAAATGATTGAGGATGTGGGGTCAACAAGAGGGAAAAGTCAAGAATGACATAGGTAGATAGCTAGACAGACAGACAGACTGAAAGATAGAACATTTATTAATTACTTAGTATGTTCCAAGAACCGTGCTAAATGTGGAGGAATACAAATACAAGATAGGTGATAGTACCTAACCTTAAACAACTTATAATAGGAAAAACCAACACATAAAAGGAAGCTAGAAAAGTGGGAGTGGGAGACTTAGGAGTGAGTAAGAGTGCTTGCACAGGGCAAAGGTTGCTAGAGAGGAGTTAGAAAACTTTGGACAGTTAGGAGTGGAACTGGAAGTGAAGTGAGCATGAATTGCCTGGGCACCTTAAAAAAAATGGGACTCACTAATTATAGGAGAGGGTCCCAGGGCAGAGGCATCTCTGGAGTGAGAAAGCTGCTAGTGAAAGCTGCAGTGGAAAAGTTCAGGAAATCAGCAGTTGAGCCAGTAGTGATAAACATGGATTACCTGGCACCTCATAAAATGGTGGTCTAGGGGTCTTCAAGAGCAGACATATCTTTAGAGTGATACATTCTGCTAGTGAGGAGACAGAAAAGTCCAAAGAGTCAGGAACAGAACTGAGGGTTCAGAAGAGAGATGGGTTCTATTCTGGGCATATTGATTTTGAGATGCCTGCAGCATAACTTTTTAAAAAAAACATTCTAGGCAATTGGCAAGGTGAAACTGGAGCTCAGGAGAGATACTAAGACTGGATATATTGATCTGCGATTTTGTGTGTGGTGATGAAAGAGTGCTTAGGTTTTAGTTATTGGTGAGTTCTACATATGACAGTGTAGAGGGTTTGAAAGTGCAACACACAAGCCTCTCGTAAATTGCAAAGGTATAAAGTGTGGGATCTAAGCACCTTCCCTTGCATTTCACCAAACCTCCGCTTGCCACTTTCTTTGTTGCTGTAAATGAATGTTATTCTGATCTCTACCTCAATCTAGTAATAATCTATTTTCTTTAATAACATAATCTCTTTTCACTAATTAATTAGCTCAACTTCCCATCCCAGTTCATCAAATATTATTGAATGAATTGGAGAAGCTTTTTCAATGGTAATTGCCCTTATTTATCTATATCAGAATACATATTAAAATTGCCAAATACATACAACTTATTTATTAATGAAAGAAATAATAAACATATGTAACTATTTTCAGTACTTTAGTTATGATCAATGTCACAGTCTGAAGTCACTTCAATATAGCAGTAATTGATAGTCCTTTACTTATCTAGAATCACTGCCTCCAGCCAGTTCACTAAAGACAGTGATTAAAGTTTTTTAAGAATCTCTTTACTAGGGGCCACTAGGTGGTGCAGGCAGTAGAGCGCGGCCCTGGAGTCAGAAGGACCTGAGTTCGGATTCTGCCTCAGACACTTAACGCACACAAACAAAATCCTAGCCTTGTGACCTTGGGCAAGTTACTTAACCCCAATTGTGCTCCAAAAGGCAAAAAAAAAAAAATCTCTTTACTATTTCTACTTAAGATTAGTTTTTTCTTTTTTTGACTTATAGTCAATAATTATAAGAAACAACTTTTACAAATACACTATATTTTGTAACATCTCTTATTTTATAGTTTCTTTATAATTCATTCCAAGAATGAAGGAATTTCTCCTTACCTTATTCTTATTTATCTCCTTCACGGATTATTTATAAATCCTTGTGTTTTATACACACCTTGCCCTGACTCTATAGAGAGAAATAATTCACTTTGTCATTTTCTTTTCTGACTTTAAAATTCTAGAACAAATCACTTTTTTTTTTTTTAGCATTTCATCTGCTTCTTAAAGGTACAATATCCATATTCTTTCTCTGTAAAGTCAATATATACATACATATATATAATCTACTACACACTGTGAAGTCAGTATATATGCTAATATGTATTATACTAATGTAACAGGGTTTTGCTGTGCATGCCCAAAGCACCCAAGATGCAGATGTTCACGTCAGAGATGGCAGAGATCTGCTTCTGGGAGAAAGACATGCTGCATTTCCCTATCATATGGATGGGAATAGTTTAATTTGTCTGTATAGTCAAAACAGACTAAATCCTTTAAAACTATCAGTCTTGCTCTCCTTTTGGTTGTGCCCAGAGGTAAAGGTTTTGTTCACCTACAACAAGGGTACCATGCACTGTACTAGGTATATAGAAAGCTACCTTTTTCATCTTCCTTTTAGGCCCTGTGGCCTTGAGAACTGGGTTTGGGTTTTGGTCTGTTTTGTTGGTCCTCTTCAGTTTTAGATATAGGTGGCAAAGTCCCCAGCCCTGGACACTTCAGTCGTTAGTCAATATTGGAGTCAATATTCCGGGCTGGATGTTGCTGCCAGTCCAGCAGGGAAGCCCCAGGAAGCCAGAGTGCCAGGATGCAGGAAGCCCAGGATGGATTTGGACTTCAGACTTGTTAGGACCGTGTTATATAGGAACTAAACTAAGCTGTGGAACTAATCCTCCTCTACCCACTAAAAACTGAAGTAACATAAGGGGAGATCATGCCCTTTAGGTTTTGGAGGAGGATGTTTGTATATTTGTTCTTGTTAATACCTTTGAAGTAAATATTACCTTGTAAAAATTACTCTGACTGTTAAGCAGATGGACCTGTGGTGTGGGGACCCCAAAATTGTAGGAACACAGTTGGTGGGAGCTAAAGTCAATGGCACCCTTGAACTCTCTTAAGGTTACTGGAGAACCAGGAAAAGGAGTGAAATACTTGGCCTTCAGGCAGTGAAGGGCAGGGTAGTCATCATTACACTAGCAAGACAACAGAAGAGGAAGAGATAGACAAGCCAAGTTTCCTTTACAAAAAACAGAGAAAAGATATAAATGGGCAGCTAGGTGGCACAGTGGATAGAGTACTGTACTTTGAGTTAAGACCTGAGTTCAGATCTGACCTCAGACATTTACTAGCTGTGTGACCCTGAGCAAGTCACTTAACCCTATTTGCCTCATTTTCCTCAACTGTAAAATGAGATGGAGAAGAAAATGGTAAATCACTCCACTATCTTTGCCAAGAAAACCCCCAAAAGGATCATGAAGAGTAGGAACAACAACCTTCTTTTTCCTCTTATGCTTACAAGCATCAATTTTGCCACCTTCTCCCTTTCAAAACTAAACATTTCTCTGGTTTACAACATGATCCCAATCATCCCAACCCCCTTCCCTACAAGATAACTCAATTTCTACTACTTTTATCTCCCTTTAGTTTTTCTAGTCTATATTGCACCTGAACAATAGTTGATCATTTTAAAATGATTTCTCCTTGACTTATTATCATGTCATTTGTTTTTGTTAACAGGTGCCTTACATTTCTTCTATTTTAAAAATAGAATTTTAAAATATTTTTATTTAAATTTAATCTTTTGATTTTGTTCTAATATTTCTTGGTGTCTTTTGGAGTCATAGATTTCTGTTCGTTCTTGTCTAGATTTCACAGAGTCCTTTTCTTGGAGAAAGTTGACCACATTTTCTTCTCTGCTATTTATATTTATATTTTATTCTCCTACTACTTTTCTCCAAAGCTTTTTAATTTCTTCTAGGTATTAATGTAGTCTTGGTAGATAATTCATGTTTTTTTTTCTTTTAGTTTCTGCTTAAAGTTGTTATAAAGTTATGTTAACTCTCTCCTAAAACCCATTGATATGGGACTCTTCTTATTTTATTTTGCTTGGAGGGCAATTGGAGTTAAGTGACTTGCCCAAGATCACATGGCTAGTAAGCGTGTCAAGTGTCTGAGCCTGGATTTGAACTCAGGTCCTCCTGACTCCAGGGCTGGTGTTCTATTCACTGCACCACCTAGCTGCCCCAGACTCTTTTTATTAATGGAGATGAAAGCCCTGCTCTCAGTGAGTGGCAGGGTAGAGTTAGCCAGAACAGGAGAGCTCTAACCTTCTTTCGACTCCTTTGGAACTCTTCAAGCTTTAAGTCACTTTGGGTGCTTCTGACTTCTAGCTCCAAAAAGGAAGATGGAAAAGGCCAACTTCAGATTGCTGGATCAAGGGATCAAGCCCTGGATATAGAGCTTAGGGTCTTCCTTCTCTGAATAACAAGGCTCAGCAACTAGAAGTTAACTTGAACCTGATTGTGTCCCCTGGATGAGTAATATTTAAGAGAGCAGGTAGATATAATTTTAACATGGTACCCTCTTTGTCAAAGGAATGCAGAGAGGCCTCCAGCCCCAACTTCCTCCTCCTCCTCCTGGCGGGAATTAGAGTCTCCTTTGGAAAAGGGAAATGGGAGAAGAGGTTAGAGATGCAAATTCTGCCTCCCTTTAAGCTATACAATGATATCCCCACGCTACAGTCAGGCAGATAGCCCCTTCCTAACACAAGGAGCCTTGTTATACATGGGGGCATTCTCATCTATATCCAAGGCTTGATCTCTGTCCCATCAAAACCAGTTCCACAATGAACACACACAGCAAATAGCAACAAACCCTATTTACTGAAATCATAGCAAAACAGAAATCAGAAAAGGTATGCATTGGAAAATACATACCAGACAATACAAAGTGAAGGACCTCTCAAATGAGTGAGAAAACTCAGTTCAGCCAGCTTCTCTCATGTCCTTCCAGATTCTTTTCTTTCAGCAACCTGAAACAGGATTGGCTTTTTCCATTTTCCTTCTCAAAACTAGAAGCCAGAAGCAGCCAATGAAACTTAAAGTTTGAAGAGTCCCAAAGGAGACTAAAGAAGGTTGAAACTCTCCTGTTCTGGCTAATTCTCCCCTGCCTGTAAGTCAGGTCAGGGCAGGGCATTCATCTCCACCTACAAAGAGAGAATCCCATACCAGTGAGCTTTGTGACAGGGGTCACAGTTACTTCCTGCTTCTAGGATAAATTTTGGGCATTTCTAGATCTATAATAATTATTTGATACTGGTCTGGGATTCCTTTGGTTTACATATCTTTCCAGCTTTAGCTCCTATCTTTAGCCTTTTCCAGGGTTAGATACTGCCCTCTATTGCAAGTTGGTGTGCTGTATGAACCCTGATTGATCTCATCATGGGCCACCTAGATTGCTGTGTTGACCTCTCCCTCCTGGTATTAAATCCCCTTGGATTTTTGAGGTTCAGGTCTCTGGATTTTCAGGGCCCTCTTGTGATATCTCAGGACAGGGCTCTAGGGACCTTGGAGCCCCTGGGCTGTCTTGGTCTGAAAAGTGCTGCGCTGACCACTGTTGCTGCAAAATTTCTCCTTTCCCCAGGCTTCCTGATTAGCCTTGGGCTTTTTAAGAGAAGTCTCTTGTTCTTCTTGGCTTTGGACACAGAACTTTGCAGATTACAAGTTTCCAGACTGTCTCTGGTTGAGCTGGGAGGCTTCAGGCTTATTTGCCTCATCTGGCACTGGCTTTACTGGTGACCCCTCTTTCTATTGCCCAAGGGATGACATTATGTGTGGTTCTGCAATGACAGTGTTTATTTACAGTAATTTCTCATTGTATTTGTCTGTCATTCTTTAGTATAGTATGAATTCAGGTTTTTACGGGTAGATGCTCTTCTAAGTGAATCAGGTAGTCATCTTGGCTGGTCATCTTAGCTATGATTTTCTAAAGAAAAATCTATTTAAATTGTCTTAGGAAGAGTATGAAGACCACACCTGACAAGATAAGGTATCAGACACTGGGGTCCTTTCTCAAGAAAAACTGGTTAAATTACATTTCATTGGACTTATACCCAATAAAGCACATCACTTTATAAATCTTTATTGGGAGGTTCTGTGAAATCCACAAGGTGGAGCTATTTTTCCATGAGAGCAGATGTAGTTAAAAAAACTAGGAATTGTGTCAAGTTAACAGATTTTTTTTCTGTTGAAAGTGAGAAAAAGAAACACACACATAACACTTTGCATCTGTTATACACTTATTTTGAGTTAAATTTATTTGTATATGTTGTAGTGTCTGCAAAAGACCTTCCAGGTATGAGTTCAAGACTGGAATAAATTCATGAAAGAGGTCAGAAGTCAGTGTGACACTTTGTGGAAGTGTAGCTGGTCTGCCGTTCTGTGGCTTCTAGGATTGGAAGCTCCTGTTGGAACAAGGTGGCCAATATTAATTTTGTGTATCATGGTCCCCCTACTATCAAAAAGCAACATGTAAGTTGAAGTCAGAACTAATTTCAATTTCTCCTTGTCCATTGGTTCCTTCTTTGCTGCTTATAAAAATTCCAAGACATTCCCTGTCCTTAAAAAAAAAAACCAAAAACAAACCTTCACTTGATCTTACCATCCCTTTAGACTATTTTTTTTAACTTTCTTCCCTTTAGTAGCCAAACTCTGAGGGAGGAAAAAACTACACTTGTTCCCTTCACTTTCTTACTTTCCACTGACTTTTCAACACCTGCCAAATGGGCCCCCAACCTCGTTATTTAACTGAAACTGCTTTCTCCAAGTTTATCAGTGTTATGGGAATTTGTAGTTTCCATTTATTCATCCTGAACATTTTGGATAATAAAAGTCTGTCTTAATATTAACTTATCCTGTCCAAAACCATGGAATGTGAAAAATTACTTAAAGACTTAAACATTCCTTAGATAAGAAACCAGAGGAATAATCTCAACTATGCCTGATTTCTAGGAGACATGGTAAATTCTCTTCAGTCTAATTGTGAATCCTCTAAATATAATTTATCTGTAATTTGACTTAGTTCACCTATAGAGTTTGTTTGACAAAGTTTGTTTCCTTAGGGAATATATGAGATTATGGCTCTGTTTAACTTTGTTCAACTTTTATGACAATTGAAGGAGGTATGGGATTATGGATCTATCTTCTCTTTAACTTTAATGACCTAAGAAGAATGTAGGAGATTACAGTATGTAAAATAATGATTTCTCTATCATGATGATGTAATTTTGCCTAAAAGAAGCCTTGTTAAAATCCTAATTGAAGTTCAGGTTTGCTCTGAGGCCTAAACCTATACTTGAATGTAATAATAAAGCCTAGGGGTTTTTTACCTTTATAATTTCTGCATTGTGGTAATTATCTATTTGGCAGCAGTTACCTACCACATGAACTCAGAGAGGAGATACTTCTCCCATAGCACTAATGATCTCCTAATTACCAAATCCAATGGTCATTTTCAATCTTTATCCTACTTGACCTCTCTGAGCCTTCTGGATACTCTTCTGACACTGCCCTCTCCTAGATTTTCTCCAACCCATGTAGACATTCCTCATCATTCTCCTTTTCTGAGATATTATTTATCTTCCAGACCTTATGGGTAGATGTACTTTTTTCCTTAGGTACTCTCTTTTTCTCAATCTTGATAATATCATCAGCTTTCATGGTATTTATGCAGATGATTCCCAGATTCATTTATCTATACAATCTTTATCTCTCTCCTGACGTCCAGACCCATCACCAGAGTGAAATACAATCACATTAAAATGCACAGAAAGTGCAGTTGAAAGCAAATATATCACCAAGAACTTTTAAATCACTAGTTCAAAACATCTTAATTAATTCTCTGAAAACAAGCAAAGATTTTCACAGGAACTGGCAGCTGAGTGGTTGTTACTGATTCCTCTGCAGGGTAGCATTGGCTTTTTGAAGTTGAAGCAGTGAGAAGACCAAGAAAAAATTGCTATAAAGATTTTCACGGGCAAGACAACGTGAAGACTAAAGTACTGAAGATTGGGCAAAGGGCATTTTTTACTGATGAAATACATATTTTTTAAAATAAAAGCCTATATCAAAACATTGCAGAAGAAATCCAAGTGCACCTATAAGATTTGGCATCTTCATTATACTTTAAAACAGGTGTTTCCAGCCTTTTCTGGTTCCTCATACCCTTTGACTTTCAGCAAATCTTTCCATATCTCTTTCTCAACATGAAGTAAATTATAGACTTAACCAAGAATACACACATAATAAGATAAATTTTTTCATAAAGAAAGCCTTTAGAACACAATATTTTTCATATCATAAGGGTATTACAATCACAGTCAAGTAATTTAGTGAGATCCTTGATTCTGTTTTGGGTCAACCAACAGTTTTGTTCTTGTGATAGTTACTAAAAAAGACAGCTAGATATCATATTTAGTCTCTAGTTTCTTGCTTTGGATTTGATTGAAAATAGGATCAGTACTGATTCACAGAAATAAGTTGTTGTAAACAGAATTAAATTAAAAATTAAAAAAAAATAAAAAATGGTGAATATCTTTAGTAGGATAAGATATCCTTCTTTAAAGGTATACCAAAAATTTTGGGAAAGTTCATTGATTAGAAATCAGTTTGGAGTTTCTGATTATTCTGGAGATTAATTAGCTCTTTCATGGTGTTATTACCACTGATGATTTCCATTTGTCAGGATTTCATATTCTAATCTCATTCATTTGGCTTGAGACAGAAAGAATAATTTCTTAAATGTCCCTTTCAAATTTTTTCCACATGCTAACACAATGTTTTAGTACATGTATACACGTGCTCATTATTCTACAATTCACAAATTTTCTCACTATTACTACTTCTTTTAGATTATTTCAATAGGAAAATACAATTCTTTACTGAATAGTCTCCACACCCTCCTGATAACTTTTTTGTACATAAGGTTGGGCACTTTTGCTGTGAAATATCTACCCAAAAATATTTGGGAGATTTTTCCAGTCATTAGTGGGTTCTAGTAGACTTGTGCCCATGGCCATTGAACTAGAATGAGAATGGTGAACTCTAATAAATGTATTAACATACCGGGTGGCAGAATTATCCCAGAATTATGTCAATTCCTAAATAGAAATGTAGTACTACCACAAGAATTTGTACCATTTTAGAGTTATGAAACCTTGACATTTATTTAAGAGATGGAGGTAGATGCTTTTTGACTGTGAACTTGCCTTTGGCAAAATCAATATTCTAACTCCTCCCATCATGCAAGTTAGGCTAGTTTCTCCTTAAAAGATATCGAGATCTTCCTGGAGATTTGTCTGGCACAGGGGACTAAAGTCTTAGCTTATTGGTGTCATTTTCTAATCATCTGAACTCCAGGGTGCTCTGATAATTGTCTAGTAGATCATGATGGATAACTCAGGAAAGGGAGCTTCCTAGGCTGAATCAACTCAATGGGTCCTCTGTTTTCTTGGTGTTGATTGTTAGGCTAAAATTAGGACAAGCAGCAGAGAATCAACCCATCCTTTGCTTCATTTCAGCTTCAGAGGCTGCACTGAATGCATAATCATCTGCAAACAAAAAGTAATGCACCAACTCTCCCTCTACTTTAGTCTTGGCTTGTAGCCTTGTCAAGTTAAATAATTTACCATCAGTGTGGTGGTTGACCTTGATGCCATTTTTGTCCTTGTTGAAGGTGCCTTACAACATTGCTGAAAACATTATATTAAAAAGCATGGGAGCAAGCACAGGTAATCCTGCTTCACTTTATTGGCGATTGGAAAGCATGAGAGCATTATCCATTATCCAGGGCAAACATACTGTCATGAAATTGACATACAATACTAATGAATTTCTCCAGGAACCAAATTTAGACATAATTTTCCACAAACCCTCATGATTGACAGTATTAAAGGCCTTGGTCAGATCTACAAACATTGTGTACAGACCTCTGTTCTGTTCTTGGCATTTCTCCTGGAGTTTTCAGACAGCAAACACCATATTGACTCTTCCTTGGCCCTTTCTTAAACCACACCGGCTCCCAGGTAGATGACTAACTTCCAGGGGAAGGATCAGCCTATTAATGAGGACACTGGCAAGAATCTTGCCAGTAACGACAAAGAGAGAGAATCTCCCCTCCTCTACTGTGATTATCACAGTACAATGGAGAATATTCTTTAGCTCCTGGAGGATAACCTCTTCTTGCCATATGACCCAGAAAATTTCATTCAGCTTTTGTTTGAGCAGTGGACCCCTTCCTTTGTAAATCTCAGCTGGATTAGAATCAGCACAGGTGCTTTGCTGCACAAGAGGAGCCTAATGTCATTCAAAACCTTTTCTTTAGTCGGAAATTTATCTAGAGAGGGATTAACTTCAACCTGAGGTATATGGCCAATGACTTCAGCATTGATTGATGATGGTCTGTTGAGAACACCATGGAAGTATTCAGTCCATCTCTCCAGGATCATGTACTTATCATGAATCAATCCATCAGCACTGAGTAGTTGAGATGCAATATAGGTTTCTGACCCATAAATAACCTTCAGGGCATCACAAAAGCACTTTTGATTGTTACCTTAAAACTGAATTTCATCTTCCTTCTTACTGAGCCAAGAATCCTGCATCTCTCTAAGCTCCACTTGCCCTTTTGCTTTTTTTTTTTTCTTGGAGGGCAATTAGGGTTAAGTGACTTTCTCAAAGTCACACAGCTAAGTAAAGTGTTTAAGTGTCTGAGGCTGGATTTGAACTCAGGTCCTCCTGACTCCAAGGCCAGTGCTCTATTCACTGCACCACCTAGCCATCCCTGTACTTTACTTTTGATGGGGTTAAAAGTAAAGATGGATGAACTATCCTGCTGGTAAACTCTGTGAATCCTCATTTTTTGTTCAGCAGCTTCTGAATTTCCCCATTGTTTTCATCCAACCAGTCTTGATATTTGTGAGTGTTTCTGGCCCACAGGAGTAAATGCAGTGCTGCACACCAAATCTCTGAAAGTTGCCCATTCCCTTTCTGCTCCACTGTTGCCAGCTGTGTGCAGGTTGAGCTTTCCTTAAGAGTTAGCAGTGAGCTATTCTCTCTAAGATAAGTGCTCTAATCTGTTGACCTGCAATCTTCTGGTAGTCGTCTTGCCTTGGGACCTCATTTTTGCTGAATGCAATATTTAGCTTGGAGAGGGTGTCTATGATCAGTCCAGCACTCTGTACCAAACATTACCTTCATCACTCTCACATCCTGTGGGTCTCTTCTCCTTAAAATGACATAGTCTATTGAATGCTATTGTTTACCATGAGGGTAGCTCTGTGAAGTTTTATTGCATTTATGTAAACAGACGACAGTACTGGCAATGAGAAGGTCATAAGACACAGAAATTTTCAGTAGTAAATGAACATTGCAGTTGCTGTTTCTGACTATTCTTTACAAGGATCCCCTGCCATGTCTGATAGTTTGTGCCTCCTCTTGCCTTAAAATCACCTAGAAGTATAATCTTGCACGTTGATGATTAGGGTCTCCAGGTCTTCATAAATTTTTCCTTTGATTTCATCAGGGTTTGTCATGGTGGGAGCATTTGCATTGATGATGGTGGTATGGTGTTTTCCTGCTAGTGCCAATCACATTGTCATGAGCCTGTCATTCACTCGTTTTGGTGGGCATACACGCTTGATGACTAGATTAGTTTTAATTGCAGAACCTAGCCCAGCTTCACAAGGCTTCCCATCACTCCAGAAAAATGTGCTTCCAGCTCTGGCTTCAGTAAGCTGGCCTTCATTTGCCAGCCTAGTTTAACTCAGGAATGCTATTTGGGTGTGATACCTGCTGAGTTCTCTCACAACAAGACGTTTGTCTTTTAGGTCTACCGGATTTTATGTTGACCATAAGCGCGCACATATTCCACATACCAGTGATGAGTGAAATCGTCTTTGCAAAAGTTTTTGTACATTTTTCTGTGTTTTGACCACAGGGTGGGATCCCTGCCTGCCAAAGTAAGCAGGCCAGTTTGTGTGAAGCAGACAATTTTTACGGTATGTTTTCTTGGCTCCTTCCTCATACCAGGAGGTGAGCAGTGAAGTCCTTCCAAGAGGCTGCTCAGACACCTAGGTGGCTGCCGAATCCCAGTGCTCTTTGGGTCCAGTGAGAATACAGCCCTATGGCCACCTGTGTGCAGGGTAACTACAGCTCCCAATGTATTTGTGCCTCCTTCTTCATCACTTACTTGTCCCCACAGGACTTTGAGATAGGTAAAAATGGTAAAATGGTATGGCTGATGCCTTTTGACTTGCTTATAAATTGGATTGAAGTGAGACAGATTTTCATGAAGCTGTCAGCTTCAATGTCTCTTTCAGAGTTATCAGCATTCAGTGGCAAAACAAAGTCAAGATGACTGGTGATGACTGGGAATGCAGTGGATGATTGTGGCATCTCTGATGTCTAACCAGGCTCCAAGCACTCCACAGCACCTATTGTTTTCATCTGCTTGTTCTGGGAAGTTTTCAAATGTTTGGGATGGGACTCCCATACCCCCTACCAAGCCCAGCTTACTGAAGGGTTTGAGACACCTCAGTTCCCCTCAACATGGTTTAGCCCTCTTGACAAAATGATTTTCCAGGGTGTGGTTGCTGGGCATCTCTAGCTTCTTGGACTCACAGGTGAAAGTTGGGTTTATCAGGTGGAAAGCAGCGTTGGAAAGGACTCGGCAGCCCTTACATCAGAGGTATTAATCTTCCCCCAAATGTTCCCTACACCCCATTGTGCCACCTACCTGTTGAAAGACCTTCAAGTATTTCATTTGTTCCAATTTTGAATCTAAACTATTAAGGTATTGACCTGGATTAGAACCAGCTGATAACACCTGGAATAGTTTTGTGGGACTGGGGCATAATGAGCTTGAATTGGGGAATGGGGAATGTTGGGGAAGTGAGCTCAGATAGGCCTTCATGTTTTCTGTAGTGCTTTTGGTGGTGCCTCTGGAATGCTAACTGCTTATTGTGAGGCACTGCCAATTCTTGGGAAATAAGGGGCAGCTAGGTGGCACAGTGGATGGAGCACTGAGCTTGGAATCAAGAAGAATCATCTTTCAAAGTTCAAATCTGACCCCAGACACTCACTAGCTGTGTGACCTTAGGCAAGTCACTTAACCCCGTCTGCCTCAGTTCCCTCATCTGTAAAATGAGCTGGAGAAGAAAATGGCAAACCCCTCCAGTATCTTTGCCAAGAAAACCCCAAATGAGGTCATAAAGAATCAGACACAATTGAACAACAGATGTTCAATGGCAAAAGACCATTTTTCTGTAGTCTATTATTTAGTTCAATGTAAAACTTATCAGCCCTTTCACAATATTGTTGGCACAGCACCCAGACATCATTATACAACTAACTACTCCTCAGGGAGATATTGGAGGACCAAGAGGTGGCATTGTTATGGCATCAAGGGGAAGGTAAAACTATCTAACCAGCTCCCATAGAAGAAGGATGGGAATGCCTGAGGCCTCTCATGAGGCAGAGATTTTGTATCTCCTCTCCCTGCCTCTCACTCCCTCCAACTCCTCATTACCATTTCTATGGGGTTTCCAGGTAGGCAGAGGTCCTAGGTTAGGGAACACTACAGGGATCAATTCTCTCTGACTTGTAACAAAAGTCAATAACTATGCAAGAAATATCATCTTTGGTGTTGACTTGATAATCCTGGTGGGCCTCTGTGTATGGTCATCTCTTGCATTGAGACCCACTGGACAAGGCAAAGATTGGGCATCACTTGCTATGTGCACCTGCTCATTTAGACCCAGGAATTCATCTTTCCTGGGACTCTTCAGAATCAATCACTCCTTCAGGGAACTCTTACAACTGCTTGTTTTACTTCATTTTTGCTATGTTTCTGTTTTAGGGTTTTTTTTTCTTTTTTCCTTTAGTGATGCCTGTATCAGGCTTCTTGATTAATAGAGATTGTGGCTGACAATGTTATGTTATTTAATGTTATTTAAATGGTGGAAGGTTCTGTAGGAGACTTTTAAGGACCTTTAAGAGTGTAGTTAGAACAATATCCTAACTCCTCTTTCCAAGCAAGTTAGGCCAAAATTTTCCTTAAAAGATGATACCTTCAAGGCAGCTAGAACACTGGTCCTAGAGTCAGGAGGATCTGAATTCTAATTTGGCCTCAGACACTTGACACTTCTAGCTGTGTGACCTTTGTCAAGTCACCTAATCCCAATTGCCTTGCCTTCCCTCCTCCAAAAACAAACAGAAGATGATACCTTTCTGGACACTTAGTTGACTCACTGAACTAAAGGCTCAGGTTGTTGATGTAATTTCTGTGCCCTGAATACAAAGCCGAGAGGAGTTCCAGGAAGCTCTGATGCCTGTCAGGTGGATCATGGTATTTATCAAGCAAGGGGACCTTTACTTACCTGAATCAAATTAAGGTTTTTAATACCTATCCTTATTGAATATCCTTCTCCTATTTTGATTAAACAAAACTTTTTTGTTTACTATATAGTTACACATCAAAAATCAATAAAACATTCCATCTATCAGAGAATTATAGATACACTGCAGCACAATGGAGAGAATGTTGGATTTGAATTTAATTTGGAATCTTTGCTTTGCTACTTAATACATTTGTATGTCAGATATATTATTTCACTTCTCTGGGCCTCAGTTAACTCATCTGTAGAATGAGGGCATTGGGTTAAATGACCTCTGAAACTTTTACCAGCTCTAAATTTGTGCTACTATAGTTGGAAGGAACTTTGAAAGATAATTTATCCCAGGCCCCTGTTTTCAATCAGGCAAAATATTATTATCCCCTTATCTCTAGGAGGCTTCATAGAGTAGTGTATAGGATGTAGGACTTGGAATGAAGAACTTGATTCTAGTTTCCCCTCTAACACTAGCTCTGTGATTATGGACAAGTTACTTAGGCCCTCTCAGCTTCAGCAAACCCTCTAAGCCTCTGATGTCAAGGTCCTCTTCAAGAACAAAGGACAAACCACAACTACACACAGGTTGTAACTGGTGGAGTTAGCTCCCTTAAGGACTAAATCATAGATTTTTGAGTTTCTTCATTTTATCAAACAGGCAACTGAGATATAGAGTGACTTACCCAGACCCCTTGCTTTTTTCATGCATCCTTAAATGAACACCTTCTAATTGCTTAGACACAGTGGAGATTGATACAGAAATTTTACCTTGAACAAGAGAACTTCTATTTTCTTTTTCTTTTTTTTCTTTTTTTTTTTTCTTTTTGGAGGGCAATGGGGTTAAGTAATTTGCCCAAGGTCACACGGCTAGGTTTTTGTTTGTGTGAAAGTGTCTGAGGCCAGATCCGAACTTAGGTCCTTCTGACTCCAAGCGCTGATGCTCTACTCACTGCGCCACCTAGCCTCCCCGAACTTCTATTTTCTAACCAATAAAGGGAAGGAGGGAGGAGTTCCGGATGAGATATTCAGTTTAAGGATTTCTTTGAAGTTATAAATTATTTTAATAGTAGTATTTTGAACCTTCTGAAGTACTTTTTGTTATACCAACATTCCCAGTTTTTTTGGAAATTTCTCTCTCCCCATTTGGAAAAAAATAATTGTTGGCAATAGTTTTTTAAAGTACCGTATTCATTTTGAATGCCATTCGTGAGGCAGTTAACATTTACTGATTTTGTACTTGCATAAATGGCTCTATTAAAAATGAAAAGTTTTATGTATGGGATTAAGGCTGATGACAACAACAAATAAAACTTTTAAAGACCTGAGTTATCCTGGGCAGTAAAATCTTCTTTCCTGACTTAAACATATGTTGAAATCTAAAATTATTATCTTAGCAACAGGCTGGTGTTCAAAGACATTTACATTCAAGCAGGAAGTGAGATTCCAATTAGTTAATATGGGTCTAGAATATGCCTCAGTTAAACTAAATTGTGACATTTCAGAATCAACAATTACACCAAATTCATGATTATTCATAGCCCCACATTTTCCAAAATGGACAAACTACAGCAAGTCTATAATTTTTGCCTCCAGAGATGAAATAGGAAAAATAAAACTTGTGTTATTTTTTTTTTAAAAGAAAGTATATTGACAATTGCAGGAGCATGAAGATTTTATTACTGAACATTCTTGGGCATGCAGACCCATTCTCTCTAATCCAGATTAAATTCTTGGGGACTGAATCTTTCTATACTTTTCACAAGTTTGCATAGTGCCCAACACATAATAGGCACTTAATAAAACCTTCATTGAAGATTTTCACAAGTCATATTTTTGTTGGAAGTAAGGATTTTAATGGAAATGTTGATAAAATTACTAATAAGCATATGATGGCTACCTTTACGACTAGAAATTATACACCAAAAATTAATTTTCATGATTTAAAATTGTATTTATGAGTAGTAATTCAAAGAAATATGGGAAGATTTCTATGAACTGATACAGACGGAAATAAGCAGGACCAGAACTATGTAACTATATATGTAATGGCTACAATAATGTCCATCAAAAGAATACTAGAAGAAAGATGAACCCTGGAGTAATTGTTGGAAAATAGTCTCAGAGAATAGATAATGGTGTGTACGAGGGGTCTATAGAAGTAGAAAGTCTCATACATTGCCAGACTCAGTCCTTGTTGATTTGCTGGTAGTCACAATAATGATTTCTAAAATTTGAAATAATTTTAGAAATTTTTAGGTTCATTGGTAGAAGAGAGAGCCAGCTGGAAGTAGCAGCTCCCAGTCTAGTCTAGTGAGGTTACACTGTATAGGGTTAGAGGAAAGTACCAACATATGAACTATACGTAAGCTATTTTGTAGAGTGGGGCAGTTTACAAGCAAGATCCATTGAGATGCCTATTAGTAAGCATATACATTCAAGTTAAGGATAATTGAGATTTAAGCATAAACATTCAAATTTGTGGAACCCAGAACACCTGCATTAGGTAGACTTGGTTGGGTTCCAAGCA